>CALYLW010001169.1:0-62500 GCA_944989445.1 Ampullaceana balthica
ATGCAAGAACAAACACATACACATTCTCGTCATCCCGGAGTTCGAACGTGTTATGGGTTGCCAGGAAAACCAACAATCTATTAACATTGAAAAATCGAATAAAAATGCGTAGGACGCAGTAGTCGTGTGTATAGAATATTCGTCTGTAACCGATAAGATAAGTGCAGCTACACATTTTGTAAGAACATATATATTGTTGTCACTATGAGACAGGTTTACAGTTAGCTGAAATTATGTAGCTATGTAAACAACAAAGACAAGGTTAATATGAAATTCTTGTTTTTCACATGAATGTACAAACTTGAAATACGTTCTAATATTTATAAATAGCCTTAATTTAGGACAACGGGTATTGGGGAATGTTAGCAATATAAGTTACATTGTATCCCTAATTATAGGGATCGAAGTAAAGTGACATGCCACTTACATATAAAGAATGATTTCTATCTGGAAAAACGCATAAAACCCGAAGTGTGTGGCATAACATAAAGACATACAATAAATTATGGTCATTAAATACATTTCATAGTTTCAACATTTTAAAATAAATACTATGTTAAAAACTTAATTATTTCTATTAATTTTAAATGTCTATGCGTATATTTTTATTTACATACAACGAAACATTTAGAAAACGCAAGTTATTATTGCTATGTGTCATAGATTTAATTTAACATTTAATGATTTTTTTTAAAGACGATTTTCACATTTATTTAATTTTCCCTGTTTTGTCAACACCAATTGATACTAACTACATAAGCACCGGTGCTTTGTATTGCATCATTTACGTGGGAACACAATTTAATGCACGTCAAAAATCATTGTATAAAATTGTAAATATAAAGTGTTCTCACCAACATATGCCTATTTCTGTATTTTTTTTAAAAATTGTGTATCTATATCTTTATATACCAGTACCTAATAGAAAAAGCTAAGTTATTACTATCAAATGTATCTGATATTTTATGGTTGTATATTCAAATAAAGTTGATAAAAGTAACGATTGAATAATCAACACTTACAAGAGTTTAAATCTAACGTAGACTACATAAATTAGCGATATAACGATTTTTTCTTACGATAGTTTAGTAAATGAAAACAGTCAAATGACTAATTGCATGTTTTTTACTCACCTAAACAATAAGATTTAATACCCATCTCTTCTCAACCTTCTCAGTGTTCAAGCCTTTTGAGACATTTGTTTCATTTCTTTAAGTCACTTTTAACATAGTGACCAGACATTACTTTATAGCAGTGTTTAAATTCAAATTTAAAGTAGGCTTTAGTCATTTAACCTGGCATCCGGGCAGAATAGCGACTGTCAAAACAGCGACCGTCATAATAGCGACTTTAAAATAGCGACTGTATCAAAACAGCGACTGTCAAAACAGCGACCGTCATAATAGCGACTGCATCATAATAGCGACTGCATCATAACAGCGACTGTATCAAAATAGCGACTTTTCTCTTTTGAAAAACTTACTGTGCCTAGCCTACAATGGGGTTTATAAAATCAAGAAAGTAAGACATGATAAGCCATGTAGGATTTTGTACAGAAGGGACAATAGAAAATTAAATACAATCAACTGGGGTTGTGTATAAATAAATATTGTTGTTGTAAAGAGTGTATACACATTTTCGGGACACATTTTTATTTTATTTCTGTAAAAAAAAATTATAACTGCTATTACTTCAGTCAAATATATTTTGCAGGAAAGCTCGATAGAGATTAACAAACATAGATGCAGTCAATTAATTGAGGGGGATTGCGGTGGTAATGGCAGAGGTGGCGTGTGGGTGCTTTTTTAAGCTAGAGACAGTTCGACTTCAGGACTTTTTGATCCCCGGATGTTTCGACCCTTTTCGTTTTTACCTCGTAAAATTGTTGTTGTTTTTTTCTAATTTAAAAAAAATAAATAAAAATAATATAGTTAAATATTATTATCTATTAAAAGTTAAAAACGGCATGAAATAGTTATTACACGCTTTTTTCAACGTTTAATTTAACACTAAAAAGTATACACACTGAAAACCAATCAACATTAAGGGCGAATTCATGATTGTGTTAAATGCACCACTCCTCTGAGGTAGCAAGTCCTTCCAAACCTATCCAACTCCACCCCCACCCCAAGGCAATGTGGTCAGATAGTTCTTTATAAAGGTACCTACATTCTCTCAGCCCCAATCCCTTTATTTACCTTCTCCATAACACGGGGTCCATGGTCGTCACTTAGTCTAGCCATCGTAACATGTCATTATGTAACCCCGGACAGTTCGACCACAGGACGTTTTGACAAGGGGGCTGTCAATATTGTTAAACAAAAGCTGCCCGGGTAACCATGATTCAAATTTTAATTTTATTGAGCAGATATGTGTATTTGAATGAATGCGTGTATATATAGTATAAGTTAATTGTTTTAAATTTTATTTTAAACACAATTTTTAATTTCAATTAATACTTAATAAGAAAAACCCGTAAAAAACCAAGTTTTTGACTATAAATCCTTTATGTACGAGAAGAATTTAAAAGAATGTTCATTATAATACGCAGCGCTAGACCATCCAGAAATACAAAATTGCAGTTGTGTCGTAAAACATGTTTAATATAATGCGCACCGATCAGGAATATGTTTATAAAAAGAGCTGTCAATAAAATACGCACCTTATTGCGCGACAGAAAGGTTGTTCAATATGATACGCACCGCGACGCTCTATCTCAAAAAATAGCATGATACATAGGAATAAATAAAATAATCTAAAAAATCAATAATTTAATTATGGTACATGCGATCGATCTGAAATTTTGATACATTGTTTTTATCATCGGTACAAAACTGCCTGCAAAATTTCAGCTCGCTATCTTGCGAGCAAGTGGGTTAAAAATCGATCAAAAGTTTTGGCGACAAGCAAGCAAGCAAGCAAG
Source organism: Ampullaceana balthica (assembly GCA_944989445.1). Taxonomy (NCBI): domain Eukaryota; kingdom Metazoa; phylum Mollusca; class Gastropoda; family Lymnaeidae; genus Ampullaceana; species Ampullaceana balthica. The sequence goes on from CALYLW010001169.1 coordinate 2,924, forward strand.
GTCGGTCGGTCGGTCGGCCGCAGACACCACGAGTTAATATAAAGGATTTAAAAATGTTGCTATTTTTTTGGAGTGTTTATTTGTTACTATGCATTTATGTAGTTTTTTCACTAGGGTCCTTAAGTAAGTTTAGACAATGAAAATGGGTCTATTTGTCAAAAAAGATTGGAACCACTGTGTTAGGTGAACGGTTGGACAAGAATAGCTATGCGGTGAAGTCGCTGTTATGACAGTCGCTCATTTGATACAGTCGCTATTTTGAAGTCGTTATTATGACGGTCGCTGTTTTGATACAGTCGCTATTTTGAAGTCGCTATTATGACGGTCGCTGTTTTGACAGTCGCTATTTTGAACCCGCATCCTTCCAGCAAGTCTTCTTATTAAACCACACATCCCAGGTGACTAATTAAATTTGTCTTCAGCCAGGTTCATGTTTGTGTTACTGTGCTCTCGTTAGGTATACACTACTTACATCTCAAATATTACACTACTGTATTTACTAACATTTATAAGTATTTACAGATTTAATACTTTAACATATGTATCAACAAAAACATTGAAAAAGTGAATCTTTAAATTATTTATTGTTAGATCTATTAATTTTTTGGTTGTAATGTATTGTAAAAATTAAAAACGGTTTTTAAATTTTTTTCTTCTTCCTTTTCTTCTTTTCGCTTCTAATCACAATCTAAAATGCTGTGCATAAATTTTAATCCTGTTTGCATTTTAAAGATAAAAAAACGAATTTTCATTATCAGATTTTGTATTTTCATATCGGATGTTCATTATAATTGTATTTCCCATTATCGTTGCACCGCTAAGAAACGGTATTGATTTATTAAATATGAAGTTTTGCTTGAAACAATATAGTTGCTCATAGGATTAATGAGAAGATATTAAATTCTGATTTTATTTTCTTGATTATACTGTTTAGCGGGTAAATATTATAATCGAACAAAAATGGGAATCAAGATTTTGATAAATCTCGAAGTTGCACATCTTCTTGCCATGAAAAAAAAACACTTTTGAAAATATGCTGTATATGCATGTGTCCGTCTGTGTGTATGTTTTTGTGTGTTCGAACGCTAAAGCTTCAGTACCGTTTCAGTTAGGTGAACGGAGTTTCATAAACAAGTAATAGATCCTAATGCAGCTTTCACACCAGTGCCGCACCACAAAGCACCGACACTGATCTTTTTTATATGGCATTGTTTTGAGAAAACTTAATTATCAAATAGAATGATAAGATCTTATTTTTAACCCAATAAAATGTAATTTAAATTCATTGAAACATAATATTAATAACTTGTATTTTACAAATATTTCATTATATGTTAAATTTTTAAAAAATTATAAATTGTAATAAATTGCGAACAAATAATTTATTTAAAATACATTTATTTAAAACAGATTTGGAACAATGAGTTTTTATAACGTTTTTGATTTAGATGTAAGTCTTAAAACCACACTGCTAGCCTTCACGTTCATTCAGAAGCATCTCTTATTTTAACCAAGTGGCACGCCACTTGACTTCGATCCCTACAATTAGGGATACACTGTCAATAAACATCTATGATATTCTCCTACCTATTGGCTGGATATTTCTATCCCGGTACTAGGGACTGGACTTTAGCTGGACATATCAACCCTGGTACTAGGGACTGGTCGTTAGCTGGACATATCAACACATGTACTAGGGACTAGACATATCAACCCAGGTACTAGTGACTGGATGTTAGCTGGACATATCAACCCAGGTACTTGTGACTTGACGTTAGCTGGACATATCAACCCATGTACTAGGGACTGGGCGTTAGCTGGACATATCAACCCCGATACTAGGGACAGGACGTTAGCTGGACATATCAATCCCATGCCAGGGACTGGACGTTAGCTGGACACATCAACCCAGGTAGTATGGACTGGACGTTAGCTGAACATATTAACCCAGGTACTAGGAATTGCACGTTAGCCGGACATATTAACCCAGGTACTAGGGACTGGACGTTAGCTGGCACATGCTACACTACTACATGGTACGAGGCTAGACTAGTCGACCACCAAAGGACACGTGCTGGCGAGAGTAATCGGAAAGTTTAATAAAGGGTGGGGCAGAGAGAATGTTGGGAACTTTATTAAGGACTTTGAGACCGCATGGCATTTTCCGGTTACATGGGATCGGCTGGGGTGTGGTTAGGGGTTAAATGGCCTTCTACCGACGCCTTTAGGTGACTTATACTAGTTGAACATTAATGAATAGGTAAGGTGGACGTAACAACAGCTTGACTGGTTGACGGTCGCCCCATGACGTCATTCATTAGTTCTTGCTCGTCAAAGTAAAAGTCTCTGCGTCAAAATCGTTAAAACATCACACACTCATTACTCAACGTTGGGAGTCTTGAAAGTTATTTTTAACAGAAATTTTAGAAATGTACATCTTGGGATGGGTAAATAAAACATAAACTAAACTATTACTAGCTAATCTTGGGATGGGTAAATAAAACATAAACTAAACTATTACTAAATAATCTGGGTCTGGGTAAATAAAACATAAACTAAACTATTACTAGCTAATTTTGGGATGGGTAAATAAAACATAAACTAAACTATTACTAGCTAATCTTGGGATTGGTAAATAAAACATAAACTAAACTATTACTAGCTAATTTTGGGATGGGTAAATAAAACATAAACTAAACTATTACTAGCTAATTTTGGGATGGGTAAATAAAACATAAACTAAACTATTACTAGCTAATCTTGGGATGGGTAAATAAAACATAAACTAAACTATTACTAAATAATCTGGGTCTGGGTAAATAAAACATAAACTAAACTATTACTAGCTAATTTTGGGATGGGTAAATAAAACATAAACTAAACTATTACTAGCTAATCTTGGGATTGGTAAATAAAACATAAACTAAACTATTACTAGCTAATCTTGAGCTGGGTAAATAAAACATAAACTAAACTATTACTAGCTAATCTTGGGATTGGTAAATAAAACATAAACTAAACTATTACTAGCTAATCTTGGGATTGGTAAATAAAACATAAACTAAACTATTACTAGCTAATCTTGAGCTGGGTAAATAAAACATAAACTAAACTATTACTAGCTAATCTCCGGCTGGGTAAATAAAACATAAACTAAAATATTACTAGCTAATCTTGTTTAATTTTTGACTTCCAATAATTTGTAAGATATGGGTCGATTAATCGTTAAAAATATTGTAATCGATAAAAATTGTTAACGATTAATTGAGAAGTTAAACGTTAATTTCCGCAGCCCTACTATATACTCATACAAACATGCAGTAAAATATCCTTTAACTGTACAAATGGAGAAATATTCGTATTATGGAGAGAAAACGTTATGTTTAATAATTAATTTAATCAATTTGGACTTGCATAGGTATTGTGTTTCCAAATAATGACGAACTGCAAAGCACCGGTGCTGATGTATTTATCATGAGATTGTATTAACAAAATTGAAAAAAAAGAAAATTAATGTGACAATCCTAATTGATATTTTAAAAAATCCATTAAAAGATAATTTTAAATTTAAGAAACATAGCATAAATTTTTTTTGTTTTGTAAATGTTTCATTGATTGTAAATTGAAAATTCGTATTGTAATATGAAGCTCGAGAAATGACCATTCATAAAAGTTGTATTTCTTATAAAAATATTAAAACCATGAAATGTATTTGATGACTACAATATATGTTTGTTTTAATGTCAAGTTACACTGTACAGGGCTACTGCATATCCGCATGAGAGCGCTCTATTTGATTCAAGTGACATGTCACTTGACTTCGATCCCAATAATTAGGGATACATTGTTAAATGATTAGCAAGCATTCCCTTATCCTAGTCTTATTTTTTCAGATTACTCAGAAATAATAGAACGTTTATACTATTCGTACATTCATCGGAGAGAAAAGATGCGTATTTATATTGTCTTTGTAGTCTACATTGCTGTACAATTTCTGCTCATTGTTGTATTCAATTTGATCATTTGTCACCCTTAAAACTCTTTTGTATGGTTCCAAATATTGACTAACAATGCTTGGACTTAACATTTAATCTAATTGTTTAGCTTCACTTTTGGCAAAAACATATTAACAGTGGCTAAGCAAGATTTAGTGCCACCAATGTTTTGGCGATATTATTAGCGCCTGCTCCTACCAATAAAAAGTAACCTACAGGGAGTCACAATTCTTCCCCTCTAAATACTTATAAATGTGCCCTCTAAATACTTATAAATTTGTCCCTCTAAATACTTATAAATGTGCCCCTCTATACACCTATAAATGTGTCCCTCTATATACTTATAAATGTGTCCCTCTATATACTTATAAATGTGCCCTCTATATACTTATAACTGTGCCCCTCTATATACCTATAAATGTGCCCCTATATACTTATAACTGTGCCCCTCTATATACTTATAAATGTGCCCCTCTATATACTTATAACTGTGCTCCTCTATATACTTATAAATGTGCCCCTCTATATAGTTATAACTGTGCCCCTCTGTATACTTATAACTGTGACCCTCTATATACTTATAACTGTGACCCTCTATATACTTATAACTGTGCCCCTCTATATACTTATAACTGTGCCCGTCTATATACTTATAACTGTGCCCCTCTATATACTTATAAATGTGCCCCTCTATATACTTATAACTGTGCCCCTCTATATACTTATAACTGTGCCCCTCTATATACTTATAACTGTGCCCCTACTTATAATTGTGCCCCTCTATATACTTATAACTGTGCCCCTCTATATACTTATAACTGTGCCCCTCTATATACTTATAATTTTGCTCCTTAATATACTTATCAATGGGCCACTCAAAATAAAGTGGCAAATTTATAAGTATATAGATGGACACATTAGAGTAAATAAAGAGGCTCATCCATAAGTATACAGAGGGACATACTTATAAGTATATAGAGGTAAACACTTTGTATGGACTCCTTGAATATAACATGCACACCTGTCTTCAGCTTTGTAAGTATACGGCAATTCCTGTAATGTTGACAGTAAGGAGATGAATCATCGTGGTGGAGGGGTGCTGTGAAAACGGGGAGAATCGAGTCTATATAAGGATGTGTTACTGTTATGTGGTAGTGTGTTGGAGGGGTGCTGTGATAAAGGGGAGAATCGAGTCTATATAAGGATGTGTTACTGTTATGTGGTAGTGTGTTGGAGGGATGCTGTTATAACAGGGGGAATCGAGTCTATATAAGGATTGGTTACTGTAATGTGGTAGTGTGCTGGAGGGGTGATGTGATAACAGGGGGAATCGAGTCTATATAAGGATGTGTTACTGTTATGTGGTAGTGTGCTGGAGGGGTGCTGTTATAACAGGGGGAATCGAGTCTATATAAGGATTGGTTACTGTTATGTGGTAGTGTGTTGGAGGGTTGCTGTGATAACAGGGGGAATCGAGTCTATATAAGGATGTGTTACTGTTATGTGGTAGTATGCTGGATGGGTGCTGTGATAACGGGGGGAATCGAGTCTATATTTGGATGTGTTACTGTTATGTAATAGTGTGCTGGAGGGGTGATGTGATAACGGGTGGAATCGAGTCTATATAAGGATGTGTTACTGTTATGTGGTAGTGTGCTGGAGGGGGGCTGTGATAACGGGGTGAATCGAGTCTATATAAGGATTGATTACTGATATGTGGTAGGGTGCTGGAGGGGTGCTGTGATAACGGGGGGAATCGAGTCTATATTAGGATATGTTACTGTTATGTAATAGTGTACTGGAGGGGTGATGTGATAACGGGGGGGAATCGAGTCTATATTATGATGTGTTACTGTTATGTAATGGTGTGCTGGAGGGGTGATGTGATAATGGGGGGAATCGAGTCTATATTAGGATGTGTTACTGTTATGTAATACTGTGCTGGAGGGGTGATGTGATAACGGGGTGAATCGAGTCTATATAAGTGTTGGCTACTGTTATGGGGTAGCTACCAGCCAGGCATTGCAAAGACCAAGATTTCAAAACGATGACTTACAAGTATATGACATTGAGCATATATACAGTTTATATATGACTAACAAAATACCCGCGCTTTGCTGCGGTAAATTAGGATTTCAGTAAGCATTGAGAACCCGCGTAACACAAATTCAAAACTTAAATTGATTTCAAAATGGATCATGATGGATATAATACATATATTAACTTCACCGTCTTGTCTGTCTGTCTGTTGTAGTCCCGCAGAAAAACAAAAACGAAAAGTAAAAAAATGACACACTTCCCGTGATCCTATCGAGCTGATAATTTAATTTTTTTCCGTCTGCTACCATTGCGTGAGGGTACTCAACAACCGCCCAAAGTTTCATGCTTCCACCTACACGGGAAATAGGAGAATTAGTGATTTTCAGTTTTTATATAGCTCATATAAGAAAAAAAATTACATTTCGGCCCCCGTTATGTGATAATTTATATAATTGTTCCACCTGTTACCATCGCGGAATGTTATCCAACAACTACCCAAAGTTTCATGCTTCTACCTTCTCGGGAAATAGGAGAATAAGGGATTTTTAATTTTTATAAAGCCAGAATAAGGAAAAAAAAACGTTTTTGGGCCCCCGGCCCCCATGAGTGTGAATTTCAAAATTCTTTTTCACCTGTTACCACTGCGGAAGTGTACTTAACAACTCTCCAAAGTTTCATGCTGCTACCAACACGAGAAATTGGAGAATTAGTGATGAGTCAGTTTTTTATATAAGTAGAAAACTACATTTTGGCCCCCGGCCCCCAGTAAGTGATAATCTAGATAGTTTTTTAACCTGTTACCATCGCAGAATGTTACTTAACAACTACTCAAAGTTTCATGCTACTTCCTACACAGGAATTAGGAGAATTAGTGATTTTCAGTTTTTATACAACTCATATAAGGAAAAAACTACATTTTGGCCCCTGGGCCCCAGTAAGTGAAATTTTGAATATTTTTTCGCCTATTACCATCGCGGAAGTGTACTCAACAACTTCCCAAAGTTTCATGCTTCTACCTACTCGGGAAATGGGAGGATTAGTGATTTTCAAATGTTTATATAGCCAATAGAAGGGGGAAAAAAAGATTTTGGGCCCCCGGCCCCCATGAAGCTGAATTTATAAATTCTTTTTCGCCATTTGTCGTCGAGAGAGGCTACTTGATGACTTCCCAAGGTTTCATGCTTCTACATACACGGGAAGTCCGAGAATTAGTGATGAGTCAGTTTTAATATAAGAAAAGACTACATTTTGGCCCCCGGCCCCCAGTAAGTGATAATTTAAATATTGTTTTTACCTGTTACCATCGTGAAAGTGTACTTAAAACTACTCGGGAAACAGGAGAATTGTTGATTTTAAAATTTTATATAGGCCATATAAGGAAAAAAAACTTTTTTGGGCCCCCGGCCCCCATGAGTGTTAATTTAAAAATTCTTTTACGCCTATTTTCGTCGCGAGAGGCTACTCAACAACTTCCCAAAGTTTCATGCTTCTACCTACGCGGTAAATCCGAGATTAGTGATGAGTCTGTTTTAATATAAGAAGAAACTACATTTGGGCCCCCGGCCCCCAGATAGTGATAATTTAAATATTGTTTTTACCTGTTACCATCGTGGAAGTGTACTTAACAACTACCCCAAGTTTCATGCTTCTACCTACACGGGAAATAGGAGAATTTGTGATTTTTAGTTTTTGTATAGCTCATATAAGGAAAAAACTTCATTTGGGCCCCGGCCCTCAGGAAGTGATAATTTAATTTTTTTTTCTCCCGTCGCTATCGCTGGTTTTTACTCAACAACTTCCCAAAGTTTCATGCTTTTGCCTACTCGAGAAATGAGAAAATTAGTGATTTCATATTCTATATAGTCCATATTAGGAAAAAAATCGTTTTTGGGCCCCGGGCCCCCAACCGTGTGAATTTTAAAATTCTTATTCGCCAATTATCGTTGAGAGAGTGTACTCAGCAAGTTCCCAAAGTTTCATGCTAATACCTACACGGGAAGTTGGAGAATTAGTGATGAGTCAGTTTTTTTATATTAGAAAAAAACTACATTTGGGCCCCCGGACCCCATTAAGTGTTATTTTAAATATTTTTTTCGCTTGTTACCATCGCGGAAGTGTGCTTATCAACTACCCAGTGTTTCATGCTTCTACCTACACGGGAAATAGGAGAATTAGTGATTTTTAGTTTTTATATAGCTCATATAACAAAAAAATTCATTTGGGCCCCCGGCCCCCAGGAAGTGATAATTTAAATATTTTTTCTCCCGTTACCATCGCGGGATTGTACTCAACAACTTCCCAAAGTTTCATGCTTTTGCCTACTCGAGAAATGAGAAAATTAGTGATTTCATATTCTATATAGTCCATATAAGGAAAAGAGCGTTTTTGGGCTCCGGGCCCCCAACAGTGTGAATTTTAAAATTCTTATTAGCCAATTTTCGTCGAGAGAGTGTACTCAGCAAGTTCCCAAAGTTTCATGCTAATACCTACACGGGAAGTTGGAGAATTAGTGATGAGTCAGTTTTTTATATAAGAAAAAAACTACATTTGGGCCCCCGGACCCCATTAAGTGTTATTTTAAATATTTTTTTCGCTTGTTACCATCGCGGAAGTGTGCTTATCAACTACCCAGTGTTTCATGCTTCTACCTACACGGGAAATAGGAGAATTAGTGATTTTTAGTTTTTATAAAGCTCATATAAGGAAAAAACTTAATTTAGGGCCCCGGCCCCCAGGAAGTGATAATTTAAATATTTTTTCTCCCGTTACCATCGCGGGATTGCACTCAACAACTTCCCAAAGTTTCATGCTTCTGCCTACTCGGGAAATAGGAGAATTGGTGATTTAAAATTTTATATAGGCCATATTAGGAAAAAAAACGTTTTTGGGCCCCCGGCCCCCATGAGTGTTATTTTTAAAAATTCTTTTACTCCAATTTTCGTCGCGAGAGGCTACTCGACAACTTCCCAAAGTTTCATGCTTCTACCTACACGGGAAGTTGGAGAATTAGTGATGAATCAGTCAGTGAGTGAGTCAGTGAGTGAGGGCTTTGCCTTTTATTAGTATAGATTATTACTACCGCTGGTGCAAAGAAATAAAGCAAGCGGCAGTCACGTTGTTTAAGGAGATCATTAAAATATTTTATCATATCAAAGATTTGAGTCCAATCAGCGACATTAATGGTTAAATATTGACATAGGGCCAAAAATGACGAAGCAATGCTTTACTATAACTAACATAATTGTATGGATACACTGTTAATGATATAAATGATAATTAATATAACTATATAAAAGTTAATAATGATTCTGAAATCCAAGTCTCACCCTATCTAGTACTTGAATAGTAGTTCATTTGTTTCACGAGGCTTTGAATGACGTATTACGTAAATGACGTATGAGAGAAGTGGATGATCTTATCTCGCGGATATGCCGAGTAAAAGTGACCGATCCTTTACCCGCACGGGTTATAATAATATTATAAACAAGTTGATATGTATGTAGGGTAGTAACCAATGAAACAGATGGGCTCACATAGCTTCACAAACAGTTGGTAAAACTCTTATATTATAAAATAAATTCAATGTATAACATCCATATCCTAGCAACAACAAATAACAACATATAAATACATATTAGTGCACATAAGCTAAGTTTATCATTTCGTATTCGATAATTAGTAATATTTGTTAAGCGTTTATTTTTTAAAGTAAATTTTGAAGAGATGTGAATGTAGTGCAGAACTTTGTAGTAGTAATACTGCAAATGTGTAATTTTAGATAATTACATTGTTCGGGGGCATACGAAACTAAAAAAAGAACGTTCGACAAATATTTCAGTGTGTGTCTTAGGATTAGAGAAAATATTATTGTCTGTGTGTCTTAAGAACAGAAAAAAATATTACTGTCTGGGTGTCTTAGGAACAGAGCAAATAGCATTGTCTGCGTGTCCTAGAAATAGAGAAAATATTATTGTCTGTGTGTCTTAGAAACAGAGAAAATATATACGTCTGTGTGTCTGTAGAGGAGCGCAGTTTGAAGTGTGGGTGAGCAGACAGAGAACAGTTCAGTAAGATAGGCTGGGCATGAGTCTAAGAAGAAGTTGTTTGCAGAGAGCGGACACTTTGTAATCAATATGTACCATTAAAGGGAAACAATAAAGTAGCAAACAATTATGATCATGTTTTCTCTCTCTCCCTCTCTCTTTTTTCCCCACAAGAATTACCCTGACAGCTCAATTTCGAGCTTAGTGTGTTTTTAAGATATAAGGTTTTGGCTAACCAGAAATAAGGGGCAGTCCATAAATGACGTCATGCGATTTTTGATGATTTTTTCACTCCCCCTTCCACCATCGTAATGTGTCGTCACCCCTCCTCCAATATGACGTCACAAACACTTACAACCCCCTCCCCTTTTGACGTCACAAAACTTTGGCCCTCCCCATAAAAGCAATATTTTCTATTTGAAAAAGAGCATGTTTCAAATCACTTCGCGTCATTTAAGTATGTATTTAAAGTCAGTTTGCACTCTAATAAAGTAACAAGCCTGAAGCCATGTAAAACGTAATAAAGTAAATAGTAAGAAATCAAATATTTAACTTAATTTTTTTTTAAGTTGTGCGATTTGATGTGATTTAAACATTCCCAAACATTTCTTCTCCCCCTCGTCACACATCGTCACAAATGTGTAAGGGTCATGATTACAAGTATTTCACAACAATGCCCATTTTACGGGTCAATGAGTGCAGAATTGAGGCCGATACTTAAGAGCCAAAAATTTATGTCACACATATTATTTTTTGTAAAAATTTCTCTCAGCGTGCACTAAAAAATTAAACATTTTGTTTTGTAAATGCTCACAAAATGTGGTGTTTCAGCTTACGGACGCGTCTAGCAGGTGAAGAGGTTGGTATAGTCCAGTGGTTTCCAACCTTTTTTGGGTGTTGACCACTTTTTATAAAAGCTATGTTACCCGCGACCCCCATTAAAATTAAATAAGCCATTTTCAATAAAAATTTTTTTTACTAAATAGAGCAAATTTGCATTAAAGTGAATATTTTTAGTCGACAGTTGGCAACCCTTCACGACTCCCTTGGGAACCAGGTTGGGAACCACTGGTATAGTAGATTATATTTCTCTTTTAAGGGGTTTGCTAACATAAACGTAAATAATTCAAGAGCGTTTGGTGCGTAATTTATCAAAGATACTAAAGTATTTTAACAAACCAAGATAAATTACTGGTATCTAATACGTTTGTTAAAATAACAGCAGTTTCTTTTTTTTTCCTTCTTTTTTTTAAAATCACAATTTAAAATTCAAATGATGTGAGGATAAAAAATTATTATATTTGAATTGAATAAACTCTACTACAGTAACGTCTCTTGAAAGCTGGGGTCTTTATTTGTTGTGTATTTCTTTAGAATTCTTTACTTTAATTAACATTATTTTAAAGAAGTGACAGAAAAGTTCATATTTATTTTATAGTTTGATGTCTTATATCTAACAACTATTTTATAGTTGTATGTCTTATATCTAACAACTATTTAATAGTTGGATGTCTTATATCTAACAACTATTTTATAGTTGTATGTCTTATATCTAACAACTGTTTTATAGTTGTATGTCTTATATCTAACAACTATTTTATAGTTGTATGTCTTATATCTAACAACTATTTTATAGTTGTATGTCTTATATCTAACAACTATTTTATAGTTGTATGTCTTATATCTAACAACTATTTTATAGTTGTATGTCTTATATCTAACAACTATTTTATAGTTGTATGTCTTATATCTAACAAATATTTTATAGTTGTATGTCTTATATCTAACAACTATTTTATACTTGTATGTCTTATATCTAACAACTATTTTATAGTTGTATATCCTATATCTAACAACTATTTTATAGTTGTATGTCTAATATCTAACAACTATTTTATAGTTGTATGTCTTATATCTAACAACTATTTTATAGTTGTATGTCTAATATCTAACAACTATTTTATAGTTGTATGTCTTATATCTTACAACTATTTTATAGTTGGATGTCTTATATCTAACAACTATTTTATAGTTGTATGTCTAATATCTAACAACTATTTTATAGTTGTATGTCTTATATCTAACAACTATTTTATAGTTGTATGTCTTATATCTAACAACTATTTTATAGTTGTATGTCTAATATCTAAAAATTATTGTTGTATGTCTTATATCTAACAATTATTGTTGTATGTCTAATATCTAACAACTATTTTATAGTTGTATGTCTTATATCTAACAACTATTTTATAGTTGGATGTCTTATATCTAACAACTATTTTATAGTTGTATGTCTAATATCTAACAACTATTTTATAGTTGTATGTCTTATATCTAACAACTATTTTATAGTTGTATGTCTAATATCTAAAAATTATTGTTGTATGTCTTATATCTAACAATTATTGTTGTATGTCTTATATCTATCAATTATTGTTGTATGTCTTATATCTATCAATTATTGTTGTATGTCTTATATCTATCAATTATTGTTGTATGTCATATATCTAACAACTGTTTTATTGTTGTATGTCTTATATCTAACAACTATTCCCAACCTTTCACAGCCAACACCGTGAGACATTTTCTTTTATGTCATGGCAACATTCAAGATACAAATCTCATGTGAACTAATAGTTACCATGACGTCTGTAAAGTTATATAAACACTATATTGTTTTATTATTTTTAGGTTTACACTCAACACTCGAACAGTTCTAATCAAAGTGGGATTCAGAAATTGCAGTCATTGGCATTCAGACTGACATGTCTGACAGCTATCAATAATAATACACCACACTACCCTGGGACCAGACTAACCTATTTTATCGAGGATGCTTATGAGAAATAAAAAACAAATGAGACTTTAGCCAATAAAAACAAACAAATGTACAACCACTTGAGAGAACAATAGGAAACCCCTCATCTTGAACGAATCACGTGATTGGGACAATTTTATAAAACAAAATTAGAGGACACTTTCAATAGCTAACACGTTAGAGAGATAGAACCTAGAGCTAGAGAAATATCGTTCCGACTAATACATATTATGGTACCATCCTCAGAAACACTCGAATAACAAACAGTTCAGAGGACAAGATGTTGTTGTCAGTAAATATTATATAATAAAGGACAGATAGACACCTGCATTTGTTTTTATAGGTATTGTTTTCAGAAATTAAAACAATAAATTATTTCAAATTATTAATAATAATAAAATATGTTATTAGTTTACATGGTGTATTTTAAATCTATAGTAAAATTATCATTGTAGGACAACGTCGATAAGGGAATGCTTAGCAATTTATGTACATTGTATCCCAAGTTTATAGGGATCGAAGTCAAGTGGCCTGCCACTTGGATGATATAGAATGAACTCTATCGAGAAGTTCGCAACAAGCGAAGACACAAGACACACAGACTTTAAAATATATAAATATATAATAGTCATTAAACAAATTTTATAGTTTTAATATTTTTAAACAATAAAAACGATTTTTAATATTAATTTGTTTTTGGAACTTTATATACCATGCGAATATTAAATTTATATTTAATGAAACATTTATAAAAGACAAGTTTTTTATGATATGTCTCATGCATTATAAATTATATTTTAATGGATTTTAAATACATTTTAAATACATTGTCATTTTAATTTTCATAAAATTACATTATCATCGGTGCTATATCGTGCGTCGCTGACAAGAAATATTATTTTAATGCATGTCTAATATGATAACATGACGTCATTAAAAATATTATGTGTCATACTTCTACAGACTGTAAAAGTATATTCTTTATATATATGATTATTATGAGGTGCAAGGTTTGGAAAGACATTGGCTAACATGACCTTCTATTCCTCTCTGTTGTTATCTGTTTCAAGGAAGACGTTATTGCTTACACTTTTGTTTGTTGAACACTCAGTCAGGTTCTCCACGTATGTTTTTTTTTGTCTTCATCTGTTTCCCCTAAAATATATCTTTCAATATAAATATACGCTTCCTATTCAATATTTATTATATACACTGATATAATTTCATTTTTCACTTCCTTATAGTATTTATAGTTGATCATGGGGCACATGCTGTTATTAATAACTCAGTATTTGTTTTCTTTTCCTTTAATGACACGGTCATAAAACGTCTTATAAACCACATTTCTACGGTATTCAATGTTTTCCTTACTTCTTTGTCTATTGTCCAACATACTAGAGATTACATTTAATTCACTTGCTGTTTGTTTGTTTTTTTTGTTTTGTTTTTTAAAAGATAAAGAAAGAATATCAGAGAAACAGCGAGAAAATATTTTTGTATATATACTTTACGTACAATTTCTAATGTTTAAAAAAATTGAATGTCCTAATTATTGCCAAAAATGTTAAAAAATAAACTCTACGTCTGACAGAGGGACGGCGGCTGAGGTCGATGAGAGAAGTCTATGGTTCCCACTGCTTCAAAGTTTTTTGTCTTTTTTAAAAACTTAATATTCGATCCCTACAAATATAAACACAATAAATAAACACTTCATGCAATCAATGAAAAAAACCATAAAACATTAGGGTTTGTTTCGTTTAATATTATTCACTGAGTTGAATCTATTAAAATGAGAACATTTAATAATATCGGAGAAAACCAACGAAAGTTACAACATTCACTATGTTATTAGGTGATGTGTAGCTGTTTGGTATGGTGTTTGTATATTGTGATATGTGGCTGTTTGGTATGATGTATGTATATTGTGATATGTGGCTGTTTGGTATGATGTATGTATATTGTGATATGTGGCTGTTTGGTATGATGTATGTATATTGTGGTATGTGGCTGTTTGGTATGATGTTTGTATGTAGTGATATGTTGTTGTTTGGTATGATGTATGCATACAGAAGCGAAACTGGGTTTTCGGCGCCCTTGGGTAATTCATTTTTGGCGCCCTTCAGAAATGGGAAAAATACTATATTTTACAGAATACAATGATTATTGAAGGATTAACCCTCGGCAAACTTGGCAACTGCCCCGATTTAAAGTCGTTGTTACGCCTCTGTAAGCATATTGTGGAGAACGTGGGAGGGGGTCTCGGGGTGCAGCTTGGAGCACATTAGATGGAAACCCTGATGTAGTTAAAGATTTAACGTGGAGATTAGCGAGAACTTAAGCTGGTCACGTGACACTAATCTGTCCACGTACTCTCCAAACATAAAACGTAAATACTTAGAAACCATGGAAATAAGTGATTAGAGGCACACAAAAATTGATTTGTAACTTTTAATAAAATATCAATGGGTTGCACAAGTATTGTTACATCTTTATTGAAATCATAATGCATCTATATAATGAATTGATGAATTTAGTTAATATGTCAAGATATTCATCCTCTATACTGTATAGTAATACATTATAATATAAAACTGTGGATCTAGTTAAATTGTATGCACTCATTACAAATGGCCAATGACGTCATCTAGACACTAGTACACACTATTCTTTGTTTTAAACTTACAGTGGAAAATATGAATTTAAAGACATAATTAATTTATTTCCGAGGTAATAACTTCAAACAAGCACTCGTATATTTTAAAACCAGCGCAATACCCGTGCTACGCTACGGGGTCATCAAAATAAAAATATCAATACTTTCTCCTTTTTACTTTTTACCCAAATTGAGTGATAATATTGATATTGATGCCTGCCACTACCAATGAAAAGTAACCTTTAAAGTTTCACAAAGGTGTCCCCCTACATAAAAATAATAGCGTCACCAATAGGGCTGTCAATTTGTTGAAAAAAGCTTCCCGGGTAACCGTGAAAATTTCGAACGGATACCCGGGTAACCCGTTCTAAACGTTGCATAATTTTCCCCGTCATGACCGCTATACGGTGCAACCTAGCCACCCTCCATGCAACTCATTTCACACAGTAGTAGTAGCCAACGGCTTGCTTCCAGTAACTCTATTACTAATGCACTACAATTAACTATAATGCATTAAAAACTTTTATTCAATTCCTGCTGTAAATGCTTTCGTCATAATCATAAACTAAAACTACAGTAAACTGAACATGCAAACAAAATGATAACATCAATGACGTAACTTTCAGCGTCATACTACTCATACCTTTAATGTTAATATCCACTTGGCGTCGGTAGTCAATGCTAAGGGCGATGACGGATGCAATACTGCGGTAAATCTCAAGTGAATATGCTTTGGTCAATGTTACTGCTTTTGTTATTAATGTTAACACCAAAATATTTCTGATATTGGGTGGGTCGGCGGTTTTTTTATCAATATCAATTTTATGAATAGCGTTCAGATGGCGTTTTATCGCACTGGGTTGCCACCCTTCGCAGACACAATTTCATTACAATGGTTGCATTTTGCCGTGTCACTGTCACCTCACTTGGCATGACATCTTACCCATCTTATTAACTTTAAAAACTGACAATTTTGGGTGTATGTATATCAAATTTTGGGCTAGGCAAACACATAAGAAACACACGAGAATGCGAGGGGTGCGGGTTATAGCAGTGCTTCTCAAAATTGTGGTCCTTGTAAGTTATCAAGAAAGAAGAGAGAAATATAATTTTATTCCTCCAATTGCTACCAATGATACTAACAAAATAGAATTTGCCATTTTTGACAATAAGCTAATAAATGAAAGCAATAAAAGGAAATAAAATACATTTCGCTACCATGTAAGTACCGGGAAAATAGTGTACCGGTTCCTGGTGCAATGGAAAAAATTCAATTCTTGCCGGTCCGCCATACTAAAAAGTCTGAGAAGCACTGGGTTATAGGAGTGAAGAGAGATGGGGGGAGGGGGGTAAAAACGACATTAGATAGTATCAATCGGTGACCCACTGTCGGCTTTTTCAAAGCAAAGTTAGTGTCAAAGCAAATGTGCTTTTATGAAGAAAAAAAAACAACAACACGGCCTCTTTCTTCTCTATGCAGTCCATCCTCATGGCGACGTCTGCCCATCCTACACTGTTAATAACTATTTATTTTATTAAATTTAAATACTGATAACCTTGTACGCATTATTAACATCAGTTTTTCTAGGTCACCACGTGTTACTGAAGACAAGAAGTATACGCGAATGCAAGGAGTGAAGGGAGGAGAGAAGGGTAGATAAGCAACATTAGCTAGACTACTAGTATCAATCGGCGTATTTCAAAGCAAAGTTAGTGTCAAAGCAAGAGTTTTTTTAACAAACATAGCGTCTTTCATCTCTAAGCAGTCCATCCTTATTTTTGGCAGAGGACTTTTGTTTTCTTTATATGATTCTTTTAAAGAACCAAAACTTTTTTGTGTTTTGCGATGTCTGTTTCACGTTGAGAGAAAAAAGATGTATTAAAATACATTGCAATTTGTTGGGACCTTATTTTATTTCCCATTGACAGATACTTCCCGTTGACAGAGTCTGATATTTCTCCATAGATGTACTTCACAGCTCATTAAAAAAAAACACTTTTCATTTGATAAATTGTTTCGCGAGCCACTATGTAAACACAAAAAAGTCGCATGAGAGCCAAAGTTTGGCCTACGTTAATATAGAATATAGACATTGAAGCCACATTTTCACGGGTACCCGGGTGGAATTTTACTACAGGCCTAATCAGCAATACTATAAACAAAATAGATTAGAAATGAATGTGAAATGTTTAAAATAAATCTCTTAATCTAGATGCGTAAGTTTAACAGTCGGATCAAGATAATTGTGAAAAAAAGTTAATTTTTGCTATGGTGATTTAATTGGAAACAGTGATTATTGTGGTAAGGAGAATCGTACAATTTTTATTGACATTGTGTCCCTTGTTTAAGGGATCGAGGTCAAGTGGCATGTCACTTATAAAACATAGATTGCATCTCTTACATTCACAGAGAGACGTACGCCTGTAACACAAATAGTATGTTTTATAACATAAAGTAAATTTATTAATTTTATTGTTTTTGTAATTTAAAATGACCTCAAAATAAATAATTACTATTTTCTTTTATTTATATATTTATAACATTTTTTACCACATTAAATTTTTAAAATTGTAACGCAAGTTTGTAACACTTGGTGTAATAGAAGTCTTAGTGTAAAATATATTCTTATAAAACCTTACGCAAATTAAATTCTCTAATGTCGCCAACTAAGATTGCTCAATTACAAAGTAAGAATTATAAATTCAGTTTTTTTTAGTGCAGCGCTGACATGAAATTGTTTTTTATTGCACGTGCAAAAAGATAATAAAAATGTTGTCTTACAAAAAAGTTTTAATCGTGCTTTTCACATACCAATAAATAAAGATAAAAATGAATTTTAAAAACGACGTTTTTATAAGTGAGCTAAAAAGATGAAGATAATTTAAAACTTATAAGTTCACGTACTTTCATTTAATATGACTAAAAACGTGGGGTGGGTGTTGGGTATAAAAGTTAAATGGTGATGTATAAGTGAGAGAATGAGTGAACTGCATATGTAAATAAGTGGGCGCCGCAGCACGCCCTAGTCTATGATAGAAATACATTATCAAATGTCACATTGGCATTTAAAAAACAATACATACTGAACTAACAGGTATCGGGAATTATCCTATTCAATAGGACAGTGCAGACTGAAGACAACTGTGTTAATAACCAGGAGAGTGCAGACTGAAGACAATTGTGTTAATAACAAGGAGAGTGCAGACTGAAGACAACTGTGTTAATAACAAGGAGAGTGCAGACTGAAGACAACTGTGTTAATAACAAGGAGAGTGCAGACTGAAGACAACTGTGTTAATAACAAGAAGAGTGCAGACTGAAGACAACTGTGTTAATAACAAGGAGAGTGCAGACTGAAGACAACTGTGTTAATAACAAGGAGAGTGCAGACTGAAGACAACTGTGTTAATAACAAGGAGAGTGCAGACTGAAGACAACTGTGTTAATAACAAGGAGAGTGCAGACTGAAGACAACTGTGTTAATAACAAGAAGAGTGCAGACTGAAGACAACTGTGTTAATAACAAGGAGAGTGCAGACTGAAGACAACTGTGTTAATAACAAGGAGAGTGCAGACTGAAGACAACTGTGTTAATAACAAGGAGAGTGCAGACTGAAGACAACTGTGTTAATAACAAGGAGAGTGCAGACTGAAGACAACTGTGTTAATAACAAGAAGAGTGCAGACTGAAGACAACTGTGTTAATAACAAGGAGAGTACAGACTGAAGACAACTGTGTTAATAACAAGGAGAGTACAGACTGAAGACAACTGTGTTAATAACAAGGAGAGTGCAGACTGAAGACAACTGTGTTAATAACAAGGAGAGTGCAGACTGAAGACAACTGTGTTAATAACAAGGAGAGTGCAGACTGAAGACAACTGTGTTAATAACAAGAAGAGTGCAGACTGAAGACAACTGTGTTAATAACAAGGAGAGTACAGACTGAAGACAACTGTGTTAATAACAAGGAGAGTACAGACTGAAGACAACTGTGTTAATAACAAGGAGAGTACAGACTGAAGACAACTGTGTTAATAACAAGAAGAGTGCAGACTGAAGACAACTGTGTTAATAACAAGGAGAGTACAGACTGAAGACAACTGTGTTAATAACAAGGAGAGTGCAGACTGAAGACAACTGTGTTAATAACAAGGAGAGTACAGACTGAAGACAACTGTGTTAATAACAAGGAGAGTACAGACTGAAGACAACTGTGTTAATAACAAGGAGAGTGCAGACTGAAGACAACTGTGTTAATAACAAGGAGAGTACAGACTGAAGACAACTGTGTTAATAACAAGGAGAGTGCAGACTGAAGACAACTGTGTTAATAACAAGGAGAGTGCAGACTGAAGACAACTGTGTTAATAACAAGGAGAGTGCAGACTGAAGACAACTGTGTTAATAACAAGGAGAGTGCAGACTGAAGACAACTGTGTTAATAACAAGGAGAGTACAGACTGAAGACAACTGTGTTAATAACAAGGAGAGTACAGACTGAAGACAACTGTGTTAATAACAAGGAGAGTGCAGACTGAAGACAACTGTGTTAATAACAAGGAGAGTACAGACTGAAGACAACTGTGTTAATAACAAGGAGAGTGCAGACTGAAGACAACTGTGTTAATAACAAGGAGAGTGCAGACTGAAGACAACTGTGTCAATAACAAGGAGAGTGCAGACTGAAGACAACTGTGTTAATAACAAGGAGAGTGCAGACTGAAGACAACTGTGTTAATAACAAGGAGAGTGCAGACTGAAGACAACTGTGTTAATAACTAGGAGAGTACAGACTGAAGACAACTGTGTTAATAACAAGGAGAGTACAGACTGAAGACAACTGTGTTAATAACAAGGAGAGTACAGACTGAAGACAACTGTGTTAATAACAAGGAGAGTGCAGACTGAAGACAACTGTGTTAATAACAAGGAGAGTACAGACTGAAGACAACTGTGTTAATAACTAGGAGAGTACAGACTGAAGACAACTGTGTTAATAACTAGGAGAGTACAGACTGAAGACAACTGTGTTAATAACAAGGAGAGTACAGACTGAAGACAACTGTGTTAATAACAAGGAGAGTACAGACTGAAGACAACTGTGTTAATAACAAGGAGAGTACAGACTGAAGACAACTGTGTTAATAACAAGGAGAGTACAGACTGAAGACAACTGTGTTAATAACAAGGAGAGTACAGACTGAAGACAACTGTGTTAATAACAAGGAGAGTACAGACTGAAGACAACTGTGTTAATAACAAGGAGAGTACAGACTGAAGACAACTGTGTTAATAACAAGGAGAGTACAGACTGAAGACAACTGTGTTAATAACAAGGAGAGTACAGACTGAAGACAACTGTGTTAATAACAAGGAGAGTACAGACTGAAGACAACTGTGTTAATAACAAGGAGAGTACAGACTGAAGACAACTGTGTTAATAACAAGGAGAGTGCAGACTGAAGACAACTGTGTTAATAACAAGGAGAGTACAGACTGAAGACAACTGTGTTAATAACAAGGAGAGTACAGACTGAAGACAACTGTGTTAATAACAAGGAGAGTGCAGACTGAAGACAACTGTGTTAATAACAAGGAGAGTACAGACTGAAGACAACTGTGTTAATAACAAGGAGAGTACAGACTGAAGACAACTGTGTTAATAACAAGGAGAGTACAGACTGAAGACAACTGTGTTAATAACAAGGAGAGTACAGACTGAAGACAACTGTGTTAATAACAAGGAGAGTACAGACTGAAGACAACTGTGTTAATAACAAGGAGAGTACAGACTGAAGACAACTGTGTTAATAACAAGGAGAGTACAGACTGAAGACAACTGTGTTAATAACAAGGAGAGTACAGACTGAAGACAACTGTGTTAATAACAAGGAGAGTACAGACTGAAGACAACTGTGTTAATAACAAGGAGAGTACAGACTGAAGACAACTGTGTTAATAACAAGGAGAGTACAGACTGAAGACAACTGTGTTAATAACAAGGAGAGTACAGACTGAAGACAACTGTGTTAATAACAAGGAGAGTACAGACTGAAGACAAATGTGTTAATAACAAGGAGAGTGCAGACTGAAGACAACTGTGTTAATAACAAGGAGAGTACAGACTGAAGACAACTGTGTTAATAACAAGGAGAGTACAGACTGAAGACAACTGTGTTAATAACAAGGAGAGTACAGACTGAAGACAAATGTGTTAATAACAAGGAGAGTGCAGACTGAAGACAACTGTGTTAATAACAAGGAGAGTACAGACTGAAGACAACTGTGTTAATAACAAGGAGAGTACAGACTGAAGACAACTGTGTTAATAACAAGGAGAGTACAGACTGAAGACAACTGTGTTAATAACAAGGAGAGTGCAGACTGAAGACAACTGTGTTAATAACAAGGAGAGTACAGAGTGAAGACAACTGTGTTAATGACAAGGAGAGTGCAGACTGAAGACAACTGTGTTAATAACAAGGAGAGTACAGACTGAAGACAACTGTGTTAATAACAAGGAGAGTGCAGACTGAAGACAACTGTGTTAATAACAAGGAGAGTGCAGACTGAAGACAACTGTGTTAATAACAAGGAGAGTACAGACTGAAGACAACTGTGTTAATAACAAGGAGAGTACAGACTGAAGACAACTGTGTTAATAACAAGGAGAGTACAGACTGAAGACAACTGTGTTAATAACAAGGAGAGTGCAGACTGAAGACAACTGTGTTAATAACAAGGAGAGTGCAACGTGTAGCGTGTAGAAACTTTATAACATCCGTGTTGATAACAAGGAGAGCGATACTTTCGACATTTTATAACAACTAATTGAATAACCAGGATATTGTAGACATTATATAACAACTAATTGAATAACCAGGATATTGTAGACATTATATAACAACTAATTGAATAACCAGGATATTGTAGACATTATATAACAACTAATTGAATAACCAGGATATTGTAGACATTTTATAACAACTAATTAAATAACCAGGATATTGTAGACATTTTATAACAACTAATTAAATAACCAGGATATTGTAGACATTATATAACAACTAATTGAATAACCAGGATATTGTAGACATTTTATAACAACTAATTAAATAACCAGGATATTGAGACATTATATAACACCTAATTGAATAACCAGGATATTGTAGACATTTTATAACAACTAATTAAATAACCAGGATATTGTAGACATTATATAACAACTAATTGAATAACCAGGATATTGTAGACATTTTATAACAACTAATTGAATAACCAGGATATTGTAGACATTTTATAACAACTAATTAAATAACCAGGATATTGTAGACATTATATAACAACTAATTGAATAACCAGGATATTGTAGTCATTTTATAACAACTAATTGAATAACCAGGATATTGTAGACATTATATAACAACTAATTGATTAACCAGGATATTGTAGACATTATATAACAACTAATTGAATAACCAGGATATTGTAGACATTATATAACAACTAATTGAATAACCAGGATATTGTAGACATTATATAACAACTAATTGAATAACCAGGATATTGTAGACATTTTATAACAACTAATTAAATAACCAGGATATTGTAGACATTTTATAACAACTAATTAAATAACCAGGATATTGTAGACATTATATAACAACTAATTGAATAACCAGGATATTGTAGACATTTTATAACAACTAATTAAATAACCAGGATATTGTAGACATTATATAACAACTAATTGAATAACCAGGATATTGTAGACATTTTATAACAACTAATTAAATAACCAGGATATTGTAGACATTATATAACAACTAATTGAATAACCAGGATATTGTAGACATTTTATAACAACTAATTGAATAACCAGGATATTGTAGACATTTTATAACAACTAATTAAATAACCAGGATATTGTAGACATTATATAACAACTAATTGAATAACCAGGATATTGTAGACATTTTATAACAACTAATTGAATAACCAGGATATTGTAGACATTTTATAACAACTAATTGAATAACCAGGATATTGTAGACATTATATAACAACTAATTGAATAACCAGGATATTGTAGACATTTTATAAGAACTAATTGAATAACCAGGATAATGTAGACATTTTATTACAACTAATTGAATAACCAGGATATTGTAGACATTATATAACAACTAATTGAATAACCAGGATATTGTAGACATTTTATAAGAACTAATTGAATAACCAGGATATTGTAGACATTTTATTACAACTAATTGAATAACCAGGATATTGTAGACATTATATAACAACTAATTGAATAACCAGGATATTGTATACATTTTATAACAACTAATTGAATAACAAGGATACTGTATACATTTTATAACAACTAATTGAATAACCAGAATATTGTAGACATTTTATAACAACTGTTACAAAAACTGCTGTTTACTCGTTACTCTCCCCTGACTAATTGGTGGGACTCCATTTTAAGATTCACAAACTATATCTTCATATCGATTGATTCACAGACAATATCCTCATATCGATTGATTCACTGACTATATCCTCATATCGATAGATTCACAAACTATATCCTCATGTCGATTGATTCACAGACAATATCCTCATATCGATTGATTCAAAAACTATATCCTCATATCGATTGATTCAAAGACTACATCCTCATATCGATTGATTCACAGCCTATATCCTCATATCGATTGATTCACAGACTATATCCTCATATCGATTGATTCTGAAAATATATATTACCGTATTTATCGGCGTATAACACACACTTTTTCCCCTTAAAAATAAGGGGCAAATGATGTATGCGTGTTATACGTCGATAAGATGTTAATTTTGCTCATAAAATTTTATTCTTAAAATGAAGGTGCAAGTTATACGCCTGTGCGTGTTATACGCCAATAAATACGGTATATATATTAATGTATTTAGTTAAAATAAGGATTCACTGTAAAAGTCACTTGCTAAATAAAATGAAAAAAAAATAATATGCTTATATTTTTTTTATTGATGATTTCTAAACCAAGGATGGAAAAAAGCTGATCATTGTTTTAAAAAAAATCATGGAAACCTCAATGTTTATCTTGCCATCTTTAGGCCTATTTAAATTGACACAAAATAATGTATTTGTATTGAATGCTACTACTAATTTCAATAGAATAATTTTGTAAATGGAACTGGTCATCACATCAACTGTGAAGTATCTCAGGAAATGGTCATCACATCAACTGTGAAGTATCTCAAGAACGTGTCATCACATCAACTGTGAAGTATCTCAGGAACTGGTCATCACATCAGCAGTGAAGTATCTCAGGAACTGGTAATCACATCAACTGTGAAGTATCTCAGGAACTGGTCATCACATCAACTGTGAAGTTTAACCTCTGATGTAAAAATGTATAGCACACTTAATTTAAAGTGAATTATTAAATAAATGTAACAATGTCTAAAAGATCTGATAATGTTTGAGAATTTATATAAGAATGGGAATTTCGTATAATGATTTATGAGAGAAATAAACCTGCACTTGAATATCCGATTGTTTATATTTACTACTTAATAGTAAACAAACTCGGGTATATAACTATTGTGTTTATAATTGATATAGTCTACGTAAACTGTCAACTTTTGTCAGTGTTTTGTTTTTAAATCACTTATATTAACTTCACCATCTTGTCGTGGTCCCGCTCGCCAGTCCACGGAAAAACAAAAGTAAAAAAGTACCCACTTCCCATGATCATATCGAGCTGAACTTTTGCAAATAGACTTGTGTCATCTAACAAGGCATTGTAACAAAGTTTCAGATTGATCGAATGTACTGTAATTAAATGAAGGGATTTTTAGTTTACCTCTATGTATCTTTATGTAGCATGTTTAGCCATCTGCAATAATTGACCTCCACGGTTCACTGGAGTTCTCTCCAGCCCTCGATGTCACAGGGATCTGTCGCGCGGTGCGTATTATATTTGAAGATAATCAATACTTTTAGTCGCAAATATAAGGAATTTATAGACAAACACTTTGTTTCTATGGGTTGTTTAATGTAATAGTTTTGTGAAAGTTCTTAGAAAATACATCATGAAATGTTCAACATGAAATGTACTAACTATATTGAGAGTTTTCAAATAACTATATACACACATACACACATAACTATATACACACATAAACACATGGTACTAACAATATTAAGCGTTTTCAAATAACTATATACACACATACACACATGGTACTAGCAATATTGAGCGTGTTCAAATAACTATATACACACATACATACATGGTACTAACAATATTAAGAGTTTTCAAATAACTATATACACACATACATACATGGTACTAACAATATTGAGAGTTTTCAAATAACTATATACACACATACACACATGGTACTAAAAATATTGAGCGTGTTCAAATAACTATATACACACATACACACATGGTACTAACAATATTGAACGTTTTCAAATAACTATATACACACATACACACATGGTACTAACAATATTGAGTTTTCAAATACCTATATACACACATACACACATGGTACTAACAATATTGAGAGTTTTCAAATAACTATATACACACATACACAAATGCAATAAATTTTCCTTTACTATAAAAATGGGGAAAAAGGCATATTATGGAGAGAACACGTTATGTTTACACATTAATATATTCATTTTTGACTTGCATTGATAATGTGTTTCCCGTAAATGACGCAATAAATAGGAACCGGTGCTAATGTATTTATCATGAGTTTGTGTGAACAAAACTACAAATAAAACAAACCCGTGAAAACAAAGTTTTTCACTATAAATCCCTTATATATGAGACATAACTAACAGTATTGATTATTTTCAAACATTTACAGACTGACACCGAGTGATGCCCCTTGTCTTTAATAAATGGGGGTGGGATGTGAGGGGGTGTCGGCACGACGGTCGGCGTCAACACGACGGTCGGCGTCAACTCAAACTCACGTGGAAGTGGGAGAAAAAAACAATAACAAACAGTGAATTTGAATTACATCTCTATATATATAAGACGCATTTGTTGTCTGTCTGGTTGTCTGTCTGTTCCCTAATAACTCAAGATCCAGACAACCAAATAACGTGAAATTTGGTACACGTACACAAAATTATACCGGAAAGGTTATTAAACAGGTTTCGTTCCATATATATAAGATACTGGGGCCCGGGGGCCCAAAATGTAGTTTTTCCCTATATGAGCTATATAAAATAAAAATTATTGAAAATAAAGACGTAAAATAATGACGCAAATTAATAAACATTTTGGTGTCGAGATTAACAAGAAGGCGATTATCGCCATAAAATAATTTTTTTTGTTGTTGTTGCTTTGTTGTTGTTGCTTTTGTTGTTGCTTTTTTGTTGTTGTAGTTGTTGTTTTGTTGTTGTTGCTTTGTTGTTGTTGCTGTTGTTGTTGTAGTTGTTGTTTTGTTGTTGTTTTGTTGTTGATGTTTTTGTTGTTGTTTTGTTTTTGTTGTTGTTGCTGTTGTTGTTTTTGTTGTTGTTGCTGTTGTTGTTGCTGTTGTTGTTGCTGTTGCTGTTGTTGCTTTTGTGTTGTTTTTGTTGTTGTTGTTGTCCACATCCCTTGCACTGCGACGACAATGTCCTTCATGTTGTTGTTGCTTTGTTGTTGTTGCTGTTGTATTTGTTGTTTTGTTGTTGTTGCTTTGTTGTTGTTGCTGTTGTTGTTGTAGTTGTTTTGTTGTTGTTTTGTTGTTGTTTTGTTGTTGATTTTGTTGTTTTTGTTGTTGTTTTGTTTTTGTTGTTTTTGTTGCTGTTGCTGTTTCTGTTGTTGTTTTTGTCGTTGTTGCTGTTGTTGTTGCTGTTGTTGTTGCTGTTGTTGTTAAACCCGGGAAAAAGCCGGGTACTTGCCCCTAGTACCTCATAAAAGGATAAACTAAAAATGCATTAATTTAATTACGGTAAGTTCGATCGATCTGAACTTTTGATACGATGCATTGTTAGGTCAGACGGGTCAGTGTGCCAAATTTCAGCTCGATCGAATCACGGGAAGTTGGTCATTTTCGACTTTTCTTTTTCCGCCCACCCAGCCCATGAGATGATGAGATGATGAGATGATGAGACGGCCGCGAAGTTAATATAAGGGATTTAAATAAAACAAACCCGTAAAAACAAAGTTTTTGACTATAAATCCCTTATATATGAGACATAACTAACAGTATTGATTATTTTCAAACATTTACAGACTGAATCTGTCTTAACTCAACTTTGCATCATAACCCTAGTGGGGGGGTAGGGGTGGGTGGGGGGGGGAGAGGGGAAAAGTCTGGTCACCGATTCGCTTGACCGAGCTCAGAGTGACACGTAAGATGTAAACAAAAGCGCCCGTCGCTTCGTTGGGTCGCCTCAATGCGTCAGCTCAAACTTTCACGTGGGAAAAAAACAATAACAAACCGTGAATTTAAATTACATACCTCATATTAGGATAAACTAAAAATGCATTAATTTAATTACGGTACGTTCGATCGATCTGAACTTTTGATACGATGCATTGTTAGGTTAGACGGGTCCGTGTGCCAAATTTCCGTTCGATCGGATCATGGGAAGTGGGTCATTTTCGACTTTTCTTTTTCCGCCCACCCAGCCCATGAGATGATGAGATGATGAGATGTAGAGACGGCGGCGAAGTTAATATAAGGGATTTAACAAAATTTCACGTGGTAAAAAAACAATAAACAAACCGTGAATTTAAATTACATACCTCATATAAGGATAAACTAAAAATGCATTAATCTAATTACGGTACGTTCGATCGATCTGAACTTTTGATACGATGCATTGTTAGGTCAGACGGGTCAGTGTGCCAAATTTCAGCTCGATCGAATCACGGGAAGTTGGTCATTTTCGACTTTTCTTTTTCCGCCCACCCAGCCCATGAGATGATGAGATGATGACATGATGAGACGGCCGCGAAGTTAATATAAGGGATTTAAATAAAACAAACCCGTAAAAACAAAGTTTTTGACTATAAATCCCTTATATATGAGACATAACTAACAGTATTGATTATTTTCAAACATTTACAGACTGAATCTGTCTTAACTCAACTTTGCATCATAACCCTAGTGGGGGGGTAGGGGTGGGTGGGGGGGGGAGAGGGGAAAAGTCTGGTCACCGATTCGCTTGACCGAGCTCAGAGTGACACGTAAGATGTAAACAAAAGCGCCCGTCGCTTCGTTGGGTCGCCTCAATGCGTCAGCTCAAAATTTCACGTGGCAAAAAAACAATAACAAACCGTGAATTTAAATTACATACCTCATATTAGGATAAACTAAAAATGCATTAATTTAATTACGGTACGTTCGATCGATCTGAACTTTTGATACGATGCATTGTTAGGTTAGACGGGTCCGTGTGCCAAATTTCCGTTCGATCGGATCATGGGAAGTGGGTCATTTTCGACTTTTCTTTTTCCGCCCACCCAGCCCATGAGATGATGAGATGATGAGATGTAGAGACGGCGGCGAAGTTAATATAAGGGATTTAACAAAATTTCACGTGGTAAAAAAACAATAAACAAACCGTGAATTTAAATTACATACCTCATATAAGGATAAACTAAAAATGCATTAATCTAATTACGGTACGTTCGATCGATCTGAACTTTTGATACGATGCATTGTTAGGTCAGACGGGTCAGTGTGCCAAATTTCAGCTCGATCGAATCACGGGAAGTTGGTCATTTTCGACTTTTCTTTTTCCGCCCACCCAGCCCATGAGATGATGAGATGATGAGATGATGAGACGGCCGCGAAGTTAATATAAGGGATTTAAATAAAACAAACCCGTAAAAACAAAGTTTTTGACTATAAATCCCTTATATATGAGACATAACTAACAGTATTGATTATTTTCAAACATTTACAGACTGAATCTGTCTTAACTCAACTTTGCATCATAACCCTAGTGGGGGGGTAGGGGTGGGTGGGGGGGGGGAGAGGGGAAAAGTCTGGTCACCGATTCGCTTGACCGAGCTCAGAGTGACACGTAAGATGTAAACAAAAGCGCCCGTCGCTTCGTTGGGTCGCCTCAATGCGTCAGCTCAAACTTTCACGTGGGAAAAAAACAATAACAAACCGTGAATTTAAATTACATACCTCATATTAGGATAAACTAAAAATGCATTAATTTAATTACGGTACGTTCGATCGATCTGAACTTTTGATACGATGCATTGTTAGGTTAGACGGGTCCGTGTGCCAAATTTCAGTTCGATCGGATCATGGGAAGTGGGTCATTTTCGACTTTTCTTTTTCCGCCCACCCAGCCCATGAGATGATGAGATGATGAGATGTAGAGACGGCGGCGAAGTTAATATAAGGGATTTAACAAAATTTCACGTGGGAAAAAAACAATAAACAAACCGTGAATTTAAATTACATACCTCATATAAGGATAAACTAAAAATGCATTAATCTAATTACGGTACGTTCGATCGATCTGAAATTTTGATACGATGCATTGTTAGGTTAGACAGGTCCGTGTGCCAAATTTCAGTTCGATCAGATTATGGTAAGTGGGTCATTTTTGACTTCTGCTTTTCCGCCTGCCGAGCCCAAGACAGAGAGAGAGAGACGGCCGCGAAGTTAATATAAGGGATTTAAAAAAATAAAACAAACCCGTAAAAACAAAGTTTTTGACTATAAATCCCTTATATATGAGACATAACTAACAGTATTGATTATTTTCAAACATTTACAGACTGAATCTGTCTTAACTCAAGTTTGCTTCATAACCATAGGGGGGGGGGTAGAGGTGGGTGGGAGGGGGAGAAGGGGAAAAGTCTGGTCACCGATTCGCTTGACCGAGCTCAGCGTGACACGTAAAATGTAAACAAAAGCACCCCGTCGCTTCGTTGGGTCGCCTCAATGCGTCAGCTCAAAATTTCACGTGGCAAAAAAACAATAACAAACCGTGAATTTGAATTACATACCTCATATAAGGATAAACTAAAAATGCATTAATTTAATTACGGTACGTTTGATCGATCTGAACTTTTGATACGATGCATTGTTAGGTCAGACGGGTCAGTGTGCTAAATTTCAGCTCGATCGAATCACGGGAAGTTGGTCATTTTCGACTTTTCTATTTCCGCCCACCCAGCCCATGAGATGATGAGATGATGAGATGTAGAGACGGCCGCGAAGTTAATATAAGGGATTTAAAAAGAAATTAATGTGACGATCTTAATTTATATTTAGAGCATCCATTAAAATGGAAATTTAAATCTAAGAGATATAAAATAGATATTGTGTATTTTGTAAATGTTTCATTAAATGTAAATTTAAAAATCGCAATTTAATATAAAGTTTTAAAAAATGATTAATCTTACAAATCTTATTTATTTTAAAGTATAAAAATCATGAAATGTATTTAATAACTTAAATATACATGTTTGTTGTAAGTAAAGCCAATATTAGTTATATGAGTATTTGCTAGTGAAAAATATTTTATTATATGTAAGTGGCATTCCATTTGATTTCGATCCCTGTAAATAGGCCTTGTCATAATATGGTGGAGAGTTATTAATAGATAGATTGGGGCTATAATTATCTTTTTTAAGGAGAGATTTCATAAAAATTTAATAAAAGATACGAGTCAATGTGTAAATGTAGGTATATGGAGAAGGATGTATTTTGTCAGCTATTTGTTAATTCTTAGTTACTTTTAGACAGCAAATTGGACTTGAAAATGGAAAAACAGTTTCGTAATTTTATTATGCTAACAATTTTAAGAACATAGTGATTCGACTTCATTTACGCTGTAAAACATTGTTCCTCTAAAATGTAATCTAAAGATAAAACATTACTCTTTCAGCTATGACGTTTTCCAGTCTTAGAAATGATCAAGTCTATAGGGATACATTATTGAATGAATTGCAAACATTCCCTTATCCTAGTATTCCTATTTTCAGCTATATTTATAAATAATAGAACGTTTATACAAATTAATACATTCATCGGAAAAAAGAAATTTGCGTTTTTACATTGTCTTTTTTGTTTACATTGCTGTACAATTTCTACTCATTGTTGTATTCTCTCATGATGACAACAATATTAATGATCACAAAATGTGTTACTGCTCTTACATTGATCTTATTTTTTTTTAACTTTTAATAGTTTACTTCTCTTCAAGTTCTTAATTCTCTTGTTTGTAATCTTTTCCATCTTTAAAAACTTCGATCATTTCTTTTCAATCCATCTTTTCACTCCGGACAGTCTCTAAACAATCACTTTTACTATTAAAGGTAAATAAATATCCCACTTAAAAAAAATATTCAATTGTTTTAATCACTAATCTTTTGCTACACGCATCGAATGCATTTACTAGTGTATTTTTGTACATAAAAATTTAATTGTATACAATTTATTCATTTTAAGAGCCTGCACGGTTTAAATCTTTTAAAAAAAATCACTTTCTGAGTGTGACACGCAAATGATGTACGCCGTTTTACCAAATCTTATATTAAAATTTAAGTTTGATAATTTGTCTGCCCTTAAATGTTAGCAGTGCATATTTCCAATAGATTACTCACAATGATTGGGCTTAAAATGTTACCTAAATATTTTGCTTAATTTTTCTATTAACATATTAACAGTGGCTAAGCGAGAGATAGTACCACCAAGGTTTTGTCGATATAATTAACGCATGCTCCTACCAATAAAAAGTAACATACTAAACGTCAAAATTGTGCCACTCTATCTAATATATAAAGCTCAGTTGGTGTTTGCATGTTTGTATGTTTGTATGTTTGTATGTTTCACTTTTCCACTTTCTGTTAGACAGCCACGGAAAAACCAAATGACGGACGTGGACCAAATTTGGCAGGACGGTTCCTTTTACCCTGAAGGTGGTTTTAAGTTAGTTTTTGTAATTGTCCCAATTGCCGGAATGCCGTAAATTAAATAATCAGAAAATGCAGAGACAAAGAATAAAAAAATTTAACCTCATTTCTGTATTGAACAAATTTACGCGGACATTCCAATGCCGTTCAAAGCGAGTTACTTTTGGTGACGTTTTTTTCCCCAATACTTAATTTTCAGTGGTGCGCATTCAAAAAATATTATAATGTCTAATTACGAAGCGCACATTGTCGTGTACGCTTCATAATTTGAGCTGTGTAGTACAAAGAATTGTCATTTTCTTTACTGTTACTTTCTATATATTAGATAGACACGTACACATATTTAATTACAACTGCCACACGATGCATTAGATTTAATTGTTTACTCGTTTAAATTTAATTGCGAATTTGTTTTAAATGACCATGTTTAAATTTAATTGCGAATTTGTTTTAAATGACCATGTTACTCCACTTTTTCGCTCACTTCATTGGCTGCCTATACAAGCCCGTATTGATTACAAACTGGCCGTTCTCTGTCACAACTTCTTTTCGGACTCATGCCCATCGTATCCTACTGAACTTTAGTCGATCTACTCACCGACTCGCCAGCTACGATCTTCTGCAGACACACGCGTTCTCTCTGTTCCTACGACACGCACCAAAACATTTGGTGAACGGTCGTTCTCTTTTTGTGCAGCCAAACAATGGAATTCTCTACCTTTACACATACGTAGTATTCAAACAACCAAGTCCTTCAAGACTGCACTTAAGACACATCTTTTCAAAAAAATTTATTTTCACAATTAATGAAATAACATTTCTTGTAAATGATTAACGTAGCTTATGAATAATGTACTGTAATTTTTGTGTTTGTAATGATATGAAAGTTAATTTAATACTTATAGTTATGTTATTTCCTTCATGTAAAGCGCTGTGAGCCCAGTTCCTTACTGGGATACAACGCTATGTAAATAATCAATTTATTATTATTTTTATTATTTTCTGTTCCATAACTCGACATTTACTAAAAACCTATTTATGTAATAATTGTGTCAGTATTTTTTTCAAGGCTTCATTTTTGGCGGTGCGCGTTCTAAAATCTTTTATCGCCTGATTACTGTGCACACATGTTCGTGTACGCATCGTAAGTTTAGCTGTCTCCTATTAATATAACATTTATATTTTGTTTGGCTTTTACATAAGCTATTGTTTTTTACATAACCTATACACTTATACCATTTAAACTTAGGCTACCGGACCTATTAACATAAGTAGATTAAACTAAATACAGTGATCCCGAAAACGCTTAATTATTTTGTATTGCGAATTGAATATGTTATGTTCATTCCTTTGATGATGAATTAACATAGGCCATTTTTAAAATCAATTATTGTCATGGTTTCACATGCGTTTTTAACATAAAATTCATTTGCTTTTTTTGTTTTTTTTAAATTAGGAATATAGCCTAATTTCTTTATTTATCTTTATTATCTTTAACTCATAGATGCTTTTGCAAATATTGTATTAATTACAATTGTGTTACGATGCAGTGTCGTAAATATATAAGAGCTTTTTAGTGACGACAGTGGCAGAGATCTTTTGGAAAAATGTCAACAAAGCAGTGGCCTTTTTTTAATGGATACAAACAAACAAACATAAAAATATCAACTGAGCTTTATATATATCGTATGCGTTTAATTTATTTTATTTTAATTATTTTCACGATGCATTGTATTAATATTTTACATACAATAAATAAAATTGGGTTTTTAAAAAATTTAATTCATAACTTGACATTTAATTCAAAACCATAGATGTGTGACGAAGTTTATGGAGTCAAACTCATCTGCGCACGGGAAAATGAAAACTCACTATCGTCTGACCCGAAAACGTCAACAATGCAGCGACTCGACCTGATTAGGCATGCCCCAGAATCATGCGACAGGTCACGGTTGCATGACTGAGAAACAACAAGTAACATCCAATCAGAAAAGGGATGAGTATGCTACCCATCGGGTATAAAGGGCAAGGCAAACCAAATAGCACCCTCTTTTCCGCCCAAGACGTCAGCCGAATGCAGTGACCGTATGACCATCATTCACCCCACTGTATCCGCTTACATCCTTGCAGCGAGTGAGCCGACATTGGTTTCGAGCCAGAATCCATGTAAGTTGAACTCCAGCTTTGTTCCCTCGTATTTGTATATATATTTCATTCATGTAATTATCTAAATGTCAACCCGTGTAGAATGCTATGCTGAAATTATTGAAGTGTGTTAACCCCGTGATCTCCGCACGGCGCCACGTGCAAGATTTGAATATCCTATGTTTATTTCTTAATTATGATTACACGCGCTCCCTCAAACAGATGGACCACGTTGTATTTGCGTGTAGTGTATAACATTATTATATTTTGTACCTCACTTTACGAGGTGTCCGCCAGTTAGAGCTGCGCCCGTGGTGGTAGAGATGAGATACTGATTTCATTCTCGTATTGTGTAAATATATTACATGCTAAATTTGTTTATATCAATCTATTTTAATTCCCTTTTGGCACCCTGCTCTGAAGGCTCGGCAGCCAGAAGGATAGATTAAAGCAGACAAAGTAGAGAAACTACACATATACGTTTTCTATTTTTAGTCTGGTTTTTTATGCACCCGCCAGTACCGGGAGAAGTGTTTCTATGCACCCGCCAGTACCGGGAGAAGTGTTTCTATGCACCCGCCAGTACCGGGAGAAGTGTTTCTATGCACCCGCCAGTACCGGGAGAAGTGTTGCTGTGCACCCGCCAGTACCGGGAGAAGTGTCGTTAACCTTCAGGACCAAGAGCTGGAACCACCGCTGTTCCAAGCGACTTTGACTGTCAACCTACCTCAGCCCTGCACGATCGACAGGAACCTGAGAACACCTCAACAGTTACCAGTATTACGTCCAACGTAAACTGATGCCGACAAACGCACGTTGCGTATGTCGAAGCCTATCCGTATAAACACACTATACGTATAGAAGCCGGTCATTCACACTTCCGTGATCACCGAAGTCACCTGGAACCATAGGTGAGCAGTATACCGAGTTTAAGGAACCGAACGATTCAGCTAGAGGGACCCTGCAGAACCAACCACACACACGTCAGCACTGACGGAGCCGTGTGTGGGGCAGCACTACCCAGCTGAACGCTTCATCACATCTACTGACCAGGGGAGCGTGCAGAACCAACCGCTACACAGAGCGGGGCGCGACGACCCCATTGCAATTAAGTATACACACCATAAACATTCGGTTACAAGGATTAGCTTGATGATGACAAAGCTAGGCCAAAGAAGGGATAGTTAATTGATTATATTACTGTCATCATTTGGAACCAGTTTCCACTATTGTGTAATTTATGTAAATAAATGTATTGTTACATTTTTACACCCTTTGGTCTGTTGATATATCGATTGAGAGAGATCACTAAAGTGTATGTGTTGTGAGCGGGAGGGATTATTTAGACAATATACCCCTAGACAAACTTGCCAGACATACAACACATCTTTCTCGCCACAAGATGTAGCGAGTTTATTATTATGTTGAAAGTGATGGCCTATGTCAAGTAAACTTACACTTTTAAAACAGATTACTTAAGCTTTATATACACTATACATTATAAACATTCGCTACCGAACGTATTAACAAAAGTTGACTAAATTTAATGAAGTGATCCTAAAAACGCTTAATTAATATGAATTGCGAATTGAATATGTTTTTATGTTCATTCCTTTGTATTCAGAATAGAATTGGCCATTTCTAAAATTGCCTTTTAATCATTTTTAAGATGCACTTATTAACAGACGGTTTAATCTTTTTTTTTCTTTTTTTTTATTTTTCAGATATAAAATCTGGTGTGTGTGTGTGCATTGAATATAATTTACAAAATATGATGCCTTATCCGAAATAGTGAACAAAAAAAAAGATTCCTTTTTGAAATTTTACACATTGCTTATAAACCGAAAATATAAATCGTAAAATATAGAGACATAAAAAATGTTAAATATTATTTCCCTGTTACAATAATTATGAATACGTCAAAAGGAGGAGTTATTTTGGTCCAGTACATTTACTTTATAACAAGACTTTATTTTATGCGGCCAGCTTTCTATATTGTACATTTATAATTTTGTTTATTTGCGCTATGAGTCACTTAGCTTTTGCCTTTTAAAGGGATAGTGCCACATGTTCTTTATCTCATAGACGTGGTTACAAATATTATAAAATTTACAATTGTGATACGATGCTGTTTCGTAATTATATATTAAATTTTTGAGTGACGAGGTGGTAGAACTCTTTCGGAAAACCTCTAAGTTATGTTAATTTTGTACAAGTCGGAATGAAATTGTAAATTTAGTTATTATGGTCGGCAAGAAACATTATTTAATAAATCATATCTTTTAAATAGTAAGGTTATGTTAAACGGCACTGCATTCTGTGAAAACAACTCACGTGGTAAAATGGCAAATCTCTGTTTCTCATAAGATTTTAACTAAATAGATGAATCTGAAATTTTACTTGGCAAAAAAAAATTGTAATAACCAGCAACTAATACTTGGATAAAGGGTCAGCACAATCCCGCTACAAAATGCGGGTATTTTTCTAGTATACTTATAAATGTGCCACCCATTAGGCTTATTTTTAATTAGTGCATATTATTCCTATATATAATCCATTTTCTTCTTACGAAGCCCGGTGAGTTCTTTTAAATCCATTACCCAATATATGATACTTTCTGAAAGTAATCGCTCCTAAACAATCGCACGTACTCTTGAAGCTTAACTATAGTGTACAATTTTAAACTGTTTTACGTGTACATTTAAGATTTAAAATAGATTTAAGTAGCGAAGAAGTTTATAGATATTTGATCCGTCTTTACATTAATGCGTAAATATTACGTCATTTACCACATGCATCATGGGAAATGGCAAAGTCCTTTATGTCTTATATGCAGTAAATTTAATAAAAACATTGAAGCGCAAATTTAAATATAATAATCACCTACCTAACAAATATAAATACAATAATCTGCTACCTAACAAATATAAATTCCATTGTTTGGACCACTAATCACTTTCTATATACAAATAATGGAGTTTTCAAATAGCTATTATACTTTGTATATTATTGCATACAAAAATGTGAACCGCAGCGAAGACGAACTCAAAGAATTCCTTGCAAAGCTAGAGAAATCAGCTAAGGCGTATGGCAGGGAAATCACTGCAGAAAAGACCAAAGTCATGGCAAATAGAAAATTCACAACTGAAAATCAGATAAACTGGCAATAAATCGAAGAGGTCTCCACCTTTAAATATCTAGGGGCCATAATATCCGACGAAATGTAAAAACCAGAAATTCTTGCCAGATTTTCCCAAACAACGGCAGCACTGAGCAAACTAAAACACATATGGCAAATCAGGAAACTCTCCCTGAGATCAAAGATTAGACCAATGCGCTCTCTGGCGATGCTAGTCTTCTTGATGGTTGTGAGGCTTGGACGCTCACTGCAGACCTCCAAAGAAGAATCAATGCACTAGAGATGAGATGTTTCCGAAAGATACTGAACATCTCCTACACAGCGCACATCACAAATGAAGCCTTCCGGAACAAAATAATTGCTGTCATTGGCCCACACGAGGACATTCTCACCTCGATTAACAAGAGCAAACTACGATGGTAAGGACACTTGCCAAGTTCTCGAGGTCTCGCAAAGACTATAATGCAAGGCACAGTCCAGGGAGGAAGAAAAAGAGGCAGACAAAGGAAGAGATGGGAAGACGATATCAATTAGCGGACCGGCCTGTCATTAAGCGACTCCAAAAAGACAGCACAGGACCGGAACAAATGGCGTGAGATAGTGTGCAGTTCACGATGTTGCCCCAACGACCCAGCGACGGTGATAAGGAATAGTTCAAGTGTAAGTTCAATACATGTTTTTCAAAGTAAGCAAAAACATAGAAACAATAAAAAATAGAAGAATCTTATTTCGAATGAAAGTAAATATTATTGAATAAATATTTATAAAATATTACACCAAAGTTAACAGTGTCAAAACTAACTTTTTGTTTCAATTTTCAATAGCTTAAAAAGATAAATTCTCGTATTCTTGTAAGATAAATACTCGTATTCTTGTAAGATAAATACTCGTATTCTTGTAAGATAAATACTCGTATTCTTGTAAGATAAATACTCGTATTCTTGTAAGATAAATACTCGTAGTCTTGTAAGATAAATACTCGTAGTCTTGTAAGATAAATACTCGTATTCTTGTAAGATAAATACTCGTATTCTTGTAAGATAAATACTCGTATTCTTGTAAGATAAATACTCGTATTCTTGTAAGATAAATACTCGTATTCTTGTAAGATAAATACTCGTATTCTTGTAAGATAAATACTCGTATTCTTGTAAGATAAATACTCGTATTCTTGTAAGATAAATCCTCGTATTCTTGTAAGATAAATACTCGTATTCTTGTAAGATAAATACACGTATTCTTGTAAGATAAATACTCGTATTCCTGTAAGAGGTCCACAGACGCTCTTTCTATGCAGAAGATTATTGCGTATACAGATCATGCTGGTCTTTTGGCAAGTGACGCAGCGTTCACAGGTCACAGCTATGTGTTTTCCACGTATTATCCAGCCGCCTTTGTTTTCCAAACTAGTTTAGGTACCTATTCGAAGCTGGGTGGACTAAGGGACAGCCTTTGCCCTGAAACTAATAATATACAAATAAAATATTTATGATTCCATTTACACGCTACTGTCCCACCTAATATTGCATTAAACATTTTTGTGTTTTGTATAATTCTGTATTAAATAACAATGTTTAATCATGTCAAGAGACGTTTTACGCTTAAATGTCTTTTGTGTATTTTATAAAGCATGCAGACATGATTTATTATTTAAATGTATTCTATATTAAGTTAAGAAGCCCATTTGTCCTTTTAGACCCAAAATCACATTTATTTATTGTAAACAATGTGGCAGCACTTATTAATGAGTATGTATTTCAATTATTCTATAAACCAATTCAATTCTAGAAAGTATACATAGCAATGTAGTTTATCCCCGAGTATCTCACTGTTCAGTAATTAGATACAATACACACGTATCCATATATTCAGTTTAACACATACATCTCTGTCTACTGCAGTACAATGAGAATCGAGATATAATATATGAAAATTAACCACAGCTTAATACATTTACTAGCAGAAAGATAGTGTTTTGTCACGTGTCGATTTATTTAATAAACACTAATAGAAAGTTACATTATGTGATAAATTGTAGGTAAAAACTATTAAATAGATTGCGAATCTGTAAACAAATAATAAACTGAGCATGTGTAACAAATATGTTTTATTATTCTCACAATCTTCTTTTTTATTATGTTTCCCTAATTAGTTTTGGGTACCCAACCGATGCTCGGTGGTCTCAGGGACACCTTGGCCCCGGGAAGAAATCCCTGCCTACACATTGATTTCAACCTGTGGCCATCGGTACGTCAGTCGAGCGCGCATGACACTCGACCACCGAGTATATTTAGTATAATAACCTATCCTCATATTCTAATCAGTTTTGTCACGTTCATGTCTCGACCTATCCTTATATTCTAAT
Source organism: Ampullaceana balthica (assembly GCA_944989445.1). Taxonomy (NCBI): domain Eukaryota; kingdom Metazoa; phylum Mollusca; class Gastropoda; family Lymnaeidae; genus Ampullaceana; species Ampullaceana balthica. Next base: position 43,045 of record CALYLW010001169.1, read on the forward strand.
AATCGTTAATTTCCGCAGCCCTAATAAATTTGTATCAAAATACGCATATTGAAAGGATATCTTTGGAATGATCTTCAATTAGGGGGTGAATGTTAGGCAATAGACAAAGAAGCAAGGAAAACACTGAATACAGTAGAAATGGGGTTTATAAGAAGCTTTATGACTATGTCATGAAACGAAAAGAAAACAAATACTGAGTTGTTAAGAACAGCATGTGCCCCAAGATCATTCATAAAAACTATAGGGAAAGGAAAAATGAAATTATATCATGGTATATAAGAAATATTGAATATGAAGCGTATCTTTATGTTGAAAGATATATTTAAGGGGAGACAGATGAAGACATTAAACAACATATGTGGAGAGCCTGACTGAATGGTCAACAAACAAAAGTGAAAGCAATAAAGGGTCATCCATAAAGTACGTCACGCTATTTTTGACAATTTTACCCCCCCCCCTCTGTCACAAACTGTCACAAATCTCAGACCAAGTAAGTCACACTTTCGAACACACATTTTGTTTTATATTAATAAAATTATTAAAATTTAATATAAAACATCGTGACATCACACATGGCCGGACCCCTCCCCTCTCCCCCTTTCACAAACTGGCACGCTTTCTTACACCCCTCCCCAACTCTGGAGCGTGACGTACTTTATGGACGGCCCCTAACGTCTTACAACAGAGCGAAATAGAAGGTCATGTTAGCCAATGTCTTTCCAAACCTTAGACCTCATAATAATCATATCAATGAAGAATATATTTTTCAGGCTGTTAAAGCAATACAATTTTTAATGACGCCATGTTATCATATTAGACGTGCATTAAAATAATATTTCTTGTCAGCACCGCACAATACAGCACCGATGTTAATGTAACTTTTTAGAAAACTAAATGCAAAGTTAACAAAAAAAGTATATGTTTTTGGTTTAAACTTAAATTAAAATATAATTAAAAAGTTATATGAGACAATTTATTTAAAAGCTGTGTTACAAAAATATTAAACTTATGTTTCGAAATAAATTTATACAAATTAAATATTTATGTAAATATATCAGAATTTAATTTTCCATTGATTTACATATAAAGAAAGCTAGGAAATTAAATCTTTCTATTTATAACGTATTCATATCCTACATTTTTTCGTGCAACACGGCGTATAGGTAGCATTGATTTACAAGTGCATGCCACTTGATTTCAAACTCTTAAAATAGAGTTACAATAAGAATGTATTACTAAGTTAATTCTACCACTCTTTGTATAAAATAATTAAAGGCAAAGCAATTAATTTCTCTAGTTTTACTTAAAAGGATGACACAAGTGAAAAAGTTTCATTAGATTTTATAATCTCTTTAAAAAAATTATAATTCATATATTAACATAAAATACGTACAGCTTGCTGATTAATTATTGAATTATTAACGTTATTATTAAAGTTATTATTTCAGGTGTACGTGATTTACTGCAATTATTTCGTCACACGTGACCTAGTTTTATATATAAGTATATCTTTAAACTTAAGTATGCATATACTAAATAATATTTCTTTGTATTGGAATAATGTGTTCTAGTAATTACATTCGCCCTACTATTTACAGGATGTGTCCAAGTATGTAACTTAATAATAAAATCATGTATCTCTGAAGTTAATTGATGTTTCCTAGTATTTAAGTGTTGTGCCATAGTATTTAACTGATGCTATATAACATTTAAAAGATGTTATTAAACTGTTTTAAAGTGATGGAAAATTTTGTCTTATTATTTTAATATTTTGCATAAATATTTAAAAGAAACTCATTTTTAAATCTTAAATCCGAGAAAAGTTTATTCAAAAATGTAAGTAATGTTATACTTTTATTTTAAACAAAACCATTATTTTTAGATTTATGTTATACTTGTGTTTTTAAACTAAACTAATACTTTTAAATTAATGTTATACTTTTGTTTTTAAACTTAACCAATACTTTTAGATTAATGTTATACTTTTGTTTTTAAACTAAACCAATAATTTTAGATTAATGTTATACTTTTGTTTTTAAACTAAACCAATACTTTTAAATTAATGTTATACTTTTGTTTTTAAACTAAAGCAATACTTGGACATAAAAATAATTTCAATAGAATACATTTTTACATGACGTATCTCAGGAACTGGTCATTACATCAGGGTTTAAAGCGTGGACGACAGGGTCCACAATGCCCGTCCCCCTCAGGTAGGCCACTTTGATGGTACGCTATCTAATGTAGGACTCTTGAAACGGGGTGGTAACAGGGTTGTAGCGGGTTAAAGTAGAGAATTCCACTGGTGCTTTGTAACTTGAGTACATGGAAGGCATTGAGTATTTATGAATATCAGAAGTCTTTAAGTAACTGTATGTAAATAAGGTTTCTTGTTTTACCACGTGATGCCACTAAATATGTTTAGTGAATTGTTAGTTTTTATTTATTCTAATCATTTTAATGCTAAATCTTCATAGGTCTATGTCAATGGCAATGTAAAAGGTTAATGGGGATGTCTCCATCAGTAATGTTTATATTCATTTGACGCATGGTAATTATTATATTGTAAGCACTTTTATTATGACTTGATGTTATGTGCTGTGACGTAGTTAGTGTTAGACAGTCAAGATAGAGAGTTACGCCATAGATGTTGTTGTGAGAAGACGTACATTGCATGTAGAGAGATATATATTAAAAGTAAACTTATATATTAGGCGGTCAAGATAGAGAGTTACACCATATATGTTGTTGTGAGGAGATGTATATTGTAGAGAGATAGATAATAAACTTATAAATATTAGGCAGTCAAGATAGAGAGTTACACCATAGATGTTGTTGTGAGGAGATGTATATTGTTGAGAGATAGATATTAAACTTATATATATTCCTGATTGGTGTTGAGTTTTTGCCTGTCTTGTGCTCTTACAAATATTAGAAACTAGAACATAACAGTCGTTACAGACAATGACGTTACACACCTTATATTTGATAGATAACTCCGTTTGTTGTGTCGCTACAAGTTCAACTTGACATTAGTTACGTTTGACTTACACATATTATAACGATATTACTAAGATTTATTATTAAGTTATTTTCTAAGAATTTTACGCAATAACTTCAGTCAAAATGTTTTGTAGATTTTATGATTGCTTTAACAAAATCAACAGATATGTAGATTTATAGCTGAGTGACCAAAAGAGTTAATTTAAAAGAAAAAAACTAAATAATGTAACAGCCAGTACACAGAAATATATGTATTTTTGTTTTTATATTTCATAAAATGCAATAAAATCTGAAAAGCAATTTGAGAAAACAATGTGAGGAATAAAGAGAAGAAACATTTTTACCATTTAAAGACAATTGTTTTATATGTGTACAGAGTCCATTCCCATTTTTTAAAGACATTTGAAAAACATTTGTTTAATTTATATTTTTTACTAGAAAACTCTGTGTAGTTTAATGACGTGCTCTTTTATAAGGTGTATACATTTCTACTTTTTTTACAACTATAAAATAAGCGTTAAGATTTTAGTCCTGTAACCAAGAAATATAAGGTTACATTAATGCTATTCTACTTTCAGTTATAAGTAGTGTTATAACAAATGACGGAAGTTTAAAATAAATATATTTCAATGCACAAGGTAAAAGGAACCGTGAGTTTAGTATAGTTTTTGTAATTGTCCCTTTTGTTTGAAAGCCGAATAGTTAATAATAAGAAAATGTAGAGACAAAGAGAAGAGAGACTTTGTTGTGGTATACTTTGATAAATGTTATAGTTAGAAGTGAGAAGAGAGACTTTGTTGTGGTAAACTTTGATAAATGTTATAGTTAGAAGTGAGAAGAGAGACTTTGTTGTGGTATACTTTTAACGAAGGTAGAGGAGCAACTGATTTGTGTTATACTACCAACGATGTTATAGTGAGAAGGTAGAAGAGCAACTGGGTTGTGTTATACTATGAACGATGTTATAGTTAGAAGGTAGAAAAGCAACTGGGTTGTGTTATACTATGAACGATGTTATAGTTAGAAGGTAGAAGAGCAACTGGGTTGTGCTATACTATCAACGATGTTACAGTATTTTAAAGTTGTAAACTTTACGGGCAGGGCTATGTCCTAATCATGTGATGAAATCTTTTTTTTAAATGAATCAAGTGTTGATGACGTCATCGAACTTCCCGTGCTACTTGGTGTTTTCCTGACCCAGCAGAGACTCTATCGGAGTTGTTGTCGCTGATTGATCTCTATGGCAAAGGAAGGACACAGTACCCCTCTAGACAACGGATCTGCCACAAACACAAACAAGAGTTTAAACGTTTACGAAAACTACATAAATTATTAAACACACTAGCGATATACTCGAGTTTTTTTTATCGGCATTTTAGTAAATACATTTTGATGTCAATGACAAGTTGTTGTTTTTGTCTCACAAAAATCGTTCATCAGCCGAACACCCCTGATAGTGATGACGTCATACTATTTATATACCGGAATAATCAGAAGACGCTATGATGTCACTTGTGTGTTTTCTCTCGTAAGCTTCGGTAACACAAAAAAATAAATAAAAAATAAATTTATACCAACTAATTAAAGTTACGGTTAACACGTCTTCATCAAACAGGAACGTTCCCAATCTTAGGACCAGTTCAATGTTAGCAACCTTAATAAAAACTGTTCTTTTATTCAATTCATTTTATTGGATTAAAAAAAAATTCTTAACTATATTGACATTCGGATCCCAAAAAAATTGGCCCTTATAATCCGGCCACATCCTAGTTTGCTTTAAATAACAACGCAAAATATTAAAATAAAAATGCACAACTTTTTACTATTTTAATACACACCATTAATTTAAATACTTGAAAACATCATATATATATTTACCCTCAATTATGTGTAATATACTCGTAACAGCCGAACGCTAAGGGTCATCACTCTGCTTTTTAAAAAAATTGAAAATATAGACTTAAAAATCATAAACATTTTGGTTTCCAGATTAACATTAACCAAACAACGCACGAAACTTTGACATTTGTGTTGTAAACAGTTCTCACTGACTCAAAGAGTTATTTTTTGGTAAGTAATTTGATGCGCTGCTTTCTAAAATTAGTTAAAAAATCGTGTGGTGATTAGCACTGTAAAAAATATTATATAAATACTTTGTGTACATTTCAGGAATAATAAGTATTTATCATACAAGGACAGGCTAGTTGGGCGTTTGAAAAAGGTGGGCCCGTAGGTGCCCTAAGAAATGGGCGCCGCAGCACAACCTAGAGTTTTAAATATACAATGACGTCAGTTGAATACTATGTCAAATTATTTAAATACTGGTTAACATCAATTAACTTCAATGATACATAATTTTATTATTAAGATTCATAAATTAAATACTAGGACACATCCTGTAAATAGTAAGGCACATCATATAATTACTAGAATACATTATTCCAATACAAAGACCCATTATTTATTGTATACATATAATTAGAGACTGAAGATATATACATATAAAACTAGGGCACGTGTCACAAATGATTACAGTAAATACTGTGCCCCTTGCTTCATCCTTTTCATAAAACTAGACAAATTAATTGCTTTGTTCTAGAATTATTTTAAACAAAGAGTGGTAGAAGCAATACATTGATATTGTATCTCTTATTTAAGAGTTCGAGGGCAAATGACTTGCACTTGTAAGACAAATTTGTCATAGTCAATGAATGCACGAACAATATAAGTCATGAATTAATTTCAAATAGAAAGATTTAATTTCCTAGTTTTCATTATATGTAAATCAATGAAAATTAAAATCTGATTTTTACATAAATACTTAATTTTTATAAATCTATTTTAAAACAGAAATTCAATATTTTGGTAACACAGCTTACAAATAAATCGTCTAATAAAACTTTTAATTATATTTTAATATAAGTATAAACCACAGAGATATACTTTTTTAAAATTAATATTGCACTTCAATTTCCTTAAAAGTAACACCATTGATTGTGGTGTAGCGTGCGGCGCTGAGAAGAAATATTATTTTAATGCGTGTCTAATATGTCGTCATTAAAAAATGTGTATTGCTTTTACAGACTGGAAAAATATATTCTTTATTGGTATGATTATTATGAGGTGCCATGTTTGGAAAGACATCGGCTAACAGGACCTTCTTTTTCTCTCTGTTGTTATCTGTTTCAAGGAATACGTTATGGCTTACACTTTCGTTTGTTGACCTTTCAGTACGGCTCTCTACATATGTCGTTTTCTGTCTTCATATGTCTCCCTTACAATAATATATCTTTCACCATCACGATACGCTTCCTATTCCATATTTCTTATATACCATGATATCATTGCATTACTAATTTTCTAATAGTTTGTAAGACTCATCTTGGGGCACATGCTGTTCTGAACTACTCAGTATTTGTTTTCGTTTCCTTTCATGAAATATTCATAAAGCTTCTTATAAACCACATTTCTACTGTATTCAGTGTTTTCCTTGATTCTTTCTCTATTGTCCAACATTCACCCCCTAACAGGAGATCATACCAAAGATATCCTTTCAATATGCGCATTTTGATACATATTTATACTTTCATGTTTTTTACTGGCACTGAATATTCATAGGAAACTGTCTTTAGATATTTCATTTCTTCTCTTTATTTCTTTGTTCCATTTGTCTTCCTGTGTTAATGTAAATACAAGAGATTAAACTCAATTGACTTGTTGTTTTCGTCTTCACCCCAAAGGTTCTGATGTCTTATAGATTACCATTACTTATGTTTTACTGAGATTGAGCGTTTGCTATAAGGATTGTATAACCAATTATCTATTATTTCTGGCTGAGAAAAAACAGAAATTGGAAAAAAATGGTGATTGGTCGAGACATGAACATGGCAAAACTTATTTGAATATGAGGATAGGTCGAGACATGAACATGACATAACTTGTTAGAATACGAGGATACGACGAGACATGAACATGACAAAACTGATTAGAATATGAGGATAGGTCGAGACATGAGCATTATGGTGATAAAGATATTTAATGTATATATTAATTGCATATTACTCACGGTCCGTTGGCCGTGTGTGTGTAAGTGAGTACACCGTATATAACTAAACACTAGCTTTCACTGCTTGCATTTTGATATTTCAATTAATTAGAGTTCATTCCCTTACAATGTTTATTTATTGCGGTGTATCATTAAATTGGAGGTGCATACATTTCGTCACACCTACTTCTTACTGATCTGGTTTCACTTTTGTCCAAGCTAATTAACGTGTTTAATAGATAAATAGCATTTATACATTGTATATGATTACTATAAAAATGTTAACTTTTTCTATTTCAATATAAGCAACAACATTTTAACAATGATAAAATGATTAACATATCACTATCATATTGTAGTGAAACGAAATTCTTTTGTATAGATATTGATATAGAATTACACCAAAGGTAACCGTGTCAAAACTCACGCTTGTTCAAATGGGACACACCATTGGCAGACATAAAAAAACTGGCACCTACTTTAAAACACTCACTCACACACATACATATACAAACAAAATAAACGCTAATAAAAAAATCACGGTACTTTTTACGGAGCTCATATTTCTCTAACTAATATATCTTCAAATAATGACGTCACATCGTGAAATATTACAGCACAATCTTAACTACAAAATGTTTTATATTTTAAATGATATTTATAAGAAATTAAATATGTAAGTGAAACTTTTATTCAAAGTTGCGAGGTTGATGTGACGTTACATTTCTCAAATACCCCCCCCCCTTTTTGTTACATACCACGTAATGATAGTAAGTAATTTTTTTTCTTTTCAGATTATGTTGGCCTATGGGGAAATGACGTAATGATAACTTACGAATTACTATTTTCGGCATTTCTTTGGTTATTACCATAGATCAGTGCTGCTCAAATCGATGGTCAGCGGAACAATGCCGGTCTGTGAGTCATCAATCGACAGAAGTTATCCAAAAAGGACAGAAAATGGCATTATAATACTTCATTTCCAACCATTAATAGTAACCTTAAGGAATGCGTTAGTTTTTTCTGCAATAAAAAAATAAAATGAAACGAAGAAAAGAAAATAAATTACATTTTCCTACCGCTTATGTACTGGTAAATTAGTGAACCTGCCTCGTATAGCAAAGAAAAAACTTCCTGCTGGTCCGCACTAACAAAATGTTTGAGAATAACTGCTCTAGATATTGTGTTCGTCTATGGCACAATTTTAAATATGTTTTGATTTATCGTTTTAAGGGAAATAATTCTCTTTTTAAAATGTTACCATTTGTTGATCTGAAGCTTGAAAAAAATAATTAAATATTGGTGTAGTTATTTTATTGCAATACGAACTGTTATTGCCTTTTTTGAACGAAAAATGAATGAAAAAAAAACACTTAAATTTTAATATTCTGCATTGAAATTTCTTCCTTTTTATAACAGCTACAAATTATGCATTTCAAACTTTTGTACAAATTTAATTTTGTTATGAATAATAGTGTCCGCAGCTTCTTCCTTATGTAATTTTATCCATCACTATTACGAGGTGGGATTCACTTCATTCGTTACTTTCAAATGGTTTATATTGTCTATAAATACATAATGTACGAAAAGACGTCTTTTTAGTCAAGTTATCTTTAATAGATATTATATACTTTATGAAATATCCAATCAAATAACTACTGAAAAGATGTGAAATACATCCTACATGTTGAATGGCGTCAGCAGTCCTAGGCATAAGGCTCTTAATGGGTCTCCCCGGAAAATTCTCCGAGCCATTTAGCCCCTCCCCTAGAGGAACTAATAGCTAGGGGACACCCCCGGGATGGTTTCCTTTGAGGGGCCCCATCTAGGCACCCAGGAGTTGGGTGAGAGGAACCTTCCACGGTAATGAACTCACAAAGGAGGGGAGAATTTTCCTACTTCTACTCGTTGCAATCTCAGCGCCTTTTGAATTATGTGATATTTAACCTAGGGGTAGATCATGTATCTAGTAAGAGTTACTGTACTTTGTTGACAACTTCAGTTGCAATAATACAACTAAAAGATACATACTATTAATGACTCTTGTAGTCTAGGGTAATATTATTGATACATGTATTCAATCTTGGATCTAGCCCCCAGTTTTAAGTATTAACACTAATCTATAACGAAGATACATTAACTACCTATAATTAACGACTCGTAACATCTCTGTCCACAACATAGAGAAAATATTTATTTACATTAAAAAGATAAATACAAAAATAAAATGACATTGATTACAAACTATGAATATCTTGACAATAATATTCAGCTACAAAACATATAAAATAAAGGTACGTTGTGTTCTCAACATAACTTCTTAATTTCACACTAATGAACAGGTGCAGGTCTTTTCTCCTCTTCGGACACCTGGCTCCGCCTCCAAAATGCTTATGCGAGACTGACCACCTGTACGTCTCGCTTAAACGCTAACTCTAGTGGGCGTTCCCAGACTTCAAAGTCGTGCCCCCTCAGTTACGTCTTCAGCACTGGTTCTTACTTCGTCACGGCTCTGGGTCGTCTTGCCAACTTTTGCCTATAGAGCACATCTGGTGCTCACTTCAACACTAAGTTGCACTTGGCTATTCTAGCCCTATGTTACTTCCTTCACTGTAGGTAACACTACTCTTACTTTCTTCACTGTAGGTAGGTAACACTACCCTACCGTATTTGCTGAAAATACAAATACACATACATATATCGACTAACAATATATCAATAAATATATAACAGGATAATAACATCTAAATCTAACATACATTAGGCTATCCTTGTAAGTCTAACAGTCTAACAAACCTAAACACCTTTCAGCAAGGCTCTGTTCCCCACAGTCTAGCCCTTAGAACCTAATTCTCAGGGTGACCTGTGATATCTGGGAGAGAGAACACCTCATGGTTTCTCCCCAGTATATATGGGACCGCTCACCCACGCCATCATGGCATCTGCCCTACATTCATATTAATTCTATTGGGTGAACCTTTGCCCCACGGCTGGTGCATGTGACAACTTTCTCCTGGTTGATCAAACCCTACGTCTCATTCTTTTGGCACGTGATGGACTGTTTCCAGTAGGTACCAATCACGGCCTTATTTGCATAACGTTTCTACTACTTCACTTGACCCAAGGTCAACTGTAGCGTTGGTTGGTTTTAACACCTACCCCCAACGGTTCTAAACTAAATGAGATTCTCAAACAATATTAAATTACTCAACATACTTAATTCTCTGCATCAGCAGTGACTCCGCCAAAATTCAAAATAATAAAATGACAGTGAGCTGAACGTTTATGAGCCAAGATGGTATATATTATCAATTTTAAAACCGACTATATATTTAATATTTATTTTAATGGTAATAATAAAAGTATTCATTCCGCTTGCGAAAATCCATTTTAAATCAATTCGAGAGATTTGTTTTAAAAATTAAATTATACTCTCTGTGTGATTTCTATTGTTTAAATACATTTATTTTTCAGTTTTAAATTACTAATATTGAGAGTTTATTGTTATGTTCACACATTCTCGTTGTTGACTCTAGCAATAGAAATAACGGATATCTTAGCTCAACAATTTTCTTTCCACTGAAACTTCTAGCTTTTTGTTTTGTTTATTAGCTTGCTCCACAAGAGGGCATCTCTCTGTTGACACAACGTTTTATATGATTATTATGAGGTGCCAGGTTTGGAAAGACGTTGGCTATAGACAGGGGCACGGTGGTCGAGTGGCATGCGCGCTCGGCTGGCGTACCGATGGTCACGGGTTCAAATCCATATTACGGCAAGGATTTGTTCCCGAGGCCTAGGGCGTCCCTGAGTCCACCCATCTGCAAATGGGTACCTAACAGTAGTTAGAGAAATAAAGGCGGCTGGGTATTGCGTGGAACCCTCATAGCCGTGGCCTGTGATCGCTGCATCACTTGCCAACAGACCGGCATGGTCTGTGGACGCATTAATCTTCTGTATAGAAGGAGCGTCTGTATAGATAAGACAAGACAAGGCTAACATGACCTTCCATTTTTCTCTGCTGTTATCTGTTTCAAGGAAGACGTTAATGCTTACACGTTTGTTTGTTGACAGGATCTCCATGTATGTTGTTTTTTGTCATCATCTGTTTCACTTACAGTAAATTTTCAACATAAAAATACGCTTCCTTTTCAATATTTCTTATATAAAATGATGTACTTTCATTTTTCTCTTCTTTATAGTTTTTATGATTATTCTTTGAGAACAGGCTGTTCTTAACAACTCAGTATTTGTTTTCTTTTCCTTCATGACATAGTCATACAGCTTCTTATAAACCACATTTCTACTGTATCCAATGATTTCGTTGTTTCTTTGTCTATTGTCCAACATTCACCCACTAATAGAAGATCACAGCAAAGATATCCTTTCAATATGTTTATTTTGATACATTTTTATAGGTTCTTTTTTTCTGACACTGAATATTCCTAGGAAACTGTCTTTAGCTATTGCATTTCTTCTCTTTATTTCTTTGTTCCATCTGTCTTCCTGTGTTATTGTAAATACTAGAGATTAAACTCAATTGACTTGTTGTTTTCGTCTTCATCCCGGAGGTTCTGTTGTCTTATAGATTACCATTACTTATGTTTTACTGATATTGAGCGTTTGATATTACGATAGTATTTGCAATTCTCTATTATTTTTGGCATTGAGAAAACAGAAATTTTTAAAAAATGGATATGAACAATACCAAACTGATTAAAAGGTGAGTGACCATGTTAATTAATTGTTATTTTAGTATATTAAATGTATACAGAAATAAAATGTTTTCTTACATATAAATGTAATTCTCTTAAATTTAAAGGAATATGCATGTAAAAATATCAGTAGTTAAGTTGTTATTTAAAAATAAACTACATGTGTACCAGTTTTTTTTATTAAAAAATTAACTAGTCTCTTTTACAAAAAATATTTTTTAAACAGCATAGGTCCGTGGACGATGCGGACCAACTGACCTTTTCACTGTCTTCAGCTCGCTTTAGAGCTCATCCTTAGGTACGCGACCAGTTTGCCTTCTCTTGACGTGTCCAAAACATTGGAGGCGTCTTTGACTTCATATGTGTACGAATGTTGAATGCTACGTATGCTCGCTTGAGCCAGGACCTCCTTATTGGGGACTTTTTCATGGCACATGATGTCTTGGATGTGGCTCAGACATCTGAGGTGGAAGCCATTGAGCCTCCCTTCCTACGTGGTAAAGTTGGTCTAAGAGTCACATCCATAGAGGAGTGTGATATACATCATATTTATGAATACATTATGATATAAAGAGTCACATCCATAGAGGAGTGTGATATACATCATCTTTATTAGTACATTATGATATAAAGAGTCAAATCCATAGAGGAGTGTGATATACATCATCTTTATTAGTACATTATGATATAAAGAGTCTCATCCATAGAGGAGTGTGATATACATCATCTTTATTAATACATTATGATATAAAGATTCACATCCATAGAGGAGTGTGATATACATCATCTTTATTAGTACATTATGATATAAAGAGTCTCATCCATAGAGGAGTGTGATATACATCATCTTTATTAGTACATTATTATATAAAGAGTCACATCCATAGAGGAGTGTGATATACATCATCTTTATTAGTACATTATGATATAAAGAGTCACATCCATAGAGGAGTGTGATATACATCAACTTTATTAATACATTATGATATAGAGATTCACATCCATAGAGGAGTGTGATATACATCATATTTATGAATACATCTCTATACATATAAGACGCATTTGTTGTCTGTCTGTTGTCTGTCCGTCTGGATGTTCCCTATTAACTCAAGATCCAGACAACCAAATAACGTGAAATTTGGTACACGTACACAAAATTATGCCGGAAAGGTTATTAAACAGGTTTCGTTCCATATATATATAAGATACTGGGGGCCGGGGGCCCAAAATGTAGTTTTTCCCTATATGAGCTATATAAAATAAAAATTATTAAAAATTAAGACGTAAAATAATGACTCAAAATAATAAACATTTTGTTGTCGAGATTAACAAGAAGGTGATTATCGCCATAAAATAATTTTGTTGTTGTTGTTGCTTTGTTGTTGTTGCTTTTGTTGTTGTAGTTGTTAAACCCGGAAAAAAGCCGGGTACTTGTCCCTAGTTATGATATAATAAAGAGTCACATCCATAGAGGAGTGTGATATACATCATATTTATGAATACATTATGATATAAAGAGTCACATACAATGAGGAGTGTGATATACATCATATTTATTAGTACATTATGATATAAAGCAGTGGATCAGGTTAAATGTTATGCATTCATTACAGACGACTAATTGCGGTATCTAGACACTAGTTTAAAACTTACAGTGGAAAATATGAATTCAAAGACATACTTAATTCATTTACAAGGTAATAATTTCAAACTTGTATATTTTAAAACTTGTATAAATTATCATTATTTTTAATTTCCAGTAAAATCGTGTATTTAAAACATGGATAAGACATCAATTTTAAAATTGTTTACATATATATGTGTCCTTCTTAAATATTTTTTGTATTAAAAAAAAATGGTCATGTCTTTTTGGAATAGATCATCTGATGTTATAAATAGCACATTCATATTTCTTTTCTAGACTATAGAATGCAGATACTTAATATAAGGTTTATTGAAAAGATTGTTAAGCAGCATACAAAGAGAACTCTATTTACAGGAAGACCTTAGATACGTTATTCTCATTTATAGTTAGGACACATTTTTGACGAATCTGACAATAGTATGAAGTGCGCGAGTCAGTATGTATTTAAAGAGACTGACAAGATCAGGCCAGTGAGCTTCAGGTTACATCCTGTACCCTAATGCATAAGGCGTGACTGATAATATTATTTTAAAAAACGTTTTAATAAATATACAATCATTGGTGGTCGAAGGAATATATTTCTATAAACAGTATAATATATTTAGTTACCTATTTTATGAAATGGCGGATATAGTTTAGAAGACTTTGTAAAATCAACATGTAAGACTTGGTAAAAATACAATAAAACGATATACAATGGTATACAACTGTAATATAACAAATACTTAAACTTTAAAAACTGTTGTAATGTGTGAGTGTCTAACATCGTGATATAATATTACAAGAAATTAACTTACAAATGTGAAATAAATGTTTGATAATAATTGCATTTTTAAAATCTTTCAAAAGAAAACGCCGCATATTAATTTATGTTATGTATTGATTGATATTAAAGATTTTATACACAAAACATGAACTCCTTATTAAACACGTCAGAATCATATTTAAAGGACCGGTTAGCTTTACCGTTGAGAGGTTGGTAACTCTAGATACTTTTCTCTTTGATCAGAAAACGTTAACAATGTTTACTGTAATTGTTAGTAAATATTCGTTACTATAATTAGTAAGCCATATTCAGCTGGGCATAATAAATGAAAGGATTACCTAGATTTGTTATCGCTCTTTTCCTCAAAAGATAATTTGATATTAGCCAACCATGAACGGTTTTGTTTAGCAGTGATTTTAAAAAAAAATAAAGCGAGACGGAATTACGTGGCTTATTATCATACAAGTTAAAATTATGAATAAAGAGTAAAGCCAAATATAGAAGATCTAAAAAATTGAATAGGGAAAAATGTGAAGTAAGAAACTAAAGCTATTGTGAGAACAAGTTTTATTGCTGTCAAGGAGATATGTAAATTAGACCAATGATTTAATAAATATCCATTTTCTGTATTTTTTACTTAACGTATTAAAAACAAGACAATTTAATTTCTATTATAACTTTAAGTGAGCCTTTGACTTTTGTAAAAAAAGCAATAAATTAGAAATAAACCCGCACATTGTAGTGGAAGTGTGCTTACCCATTTTCCAAGTATTAGTTGCTGGTTATTACAATTTTTATTTGCAAAGTTATAGTTCAGATTCATTTATTAGTTAAAATGTTATGGGTAAACAGATAAAATAATAAATATAATTGAATATATTTAAGAAAAAAAAGAGAAAAAAAACCACCAGACACAATTATTTAATTTTTACAATTCTACCAACTGCAGTTGTTTTCACTTAATGCAGTGCCTTTTAACATTACCTTACTATTTAAAATATATGATTTATTAAATAATGAATCTTTTCGACCATAATAAATAAATTTACTTTTTCATTCCCACTTGTACTAAATAAACATAACTTATAGGTTTTCCGAAAGAGCTCTACCACCCTCGTCACTCAAAAATTTCATTTATAAATACGACACTGCATAGTAACACAATTGTAAGTAATTCAATATTTGTAACCGCGTCTATGAGATAAAGAACATATGGCACCATTCCTTAAAAAGGCAAAGGCTACATAACTCATAGCGCCAATAAACAAAATTATAATTGTACTTTCTAAAATACTTTTTTTTTAAAAACGTCGAATTAAAATGATATCAAGAAAATTTGCAAACCATATTTAGATAATAAAAGATTATAGAAAGCTGGCCGCATAAAATAAAGTCTTGTTATAACGTAAATGTACTGGACCACAATAACTCTTCCTTTTGACGTATTCATAGTTGTTTTAACAGGGAAATAATATTTCACGAATTTAATGTCTCTAAATTGTAGGATTTATATTTACGGTTTTAATGCAATGTGTATAATGTTCCCTATCTCTGATAATGCATCATATTTTTAAAATTATATTCAATACACACACACCAGATTTTTTTTTAAAATATATATTCACATTAAAAAAAGATGCAGCCGTTTGTTACTTAATACATTTAAAAGTTAATTAAAAACCAACATTAGAAATGGCCCATGTTATTCCAACTACAAAGAAATGAACATAACATGTTCAATTCGCAATTCATATTAATTAAGCGTTTTCAGGATCACTATATTAAATTTAGTCAACTTCTGTTAATACGTTCGGTAGCAAAAGTTTATAGTGTATAGTGTATCTTTATATGTATAGCTTATGAAAACTTTTTTTAAAGTATAGCTTTATTGACATATAGCGCCAATAAATTAAATTATAATTGTTATAAATGAAATGTGCTTTCTAAAACACTTGAAAGAAACTGAAGCAGTCGTATTAAAAGGAATTCAAGAAAATGTGCGCACCGTATCTAGACAATAATAATAAATGGTTATAGAAATATTCTGGCTCAATAAAAAGTCTGCTCATAACAACTGGACCAAAAAACACTCTACTTTTGTAATCTATTTATAGCTGTTTTAACATGGAAATAATATTTGAATTGTTATATATGTGTGTCTGCATTTACGCTAATGCTTTATGCAATTGGTATAATATCATAAAGGAATGCAATTATCTTTTGAGTCACTTTCATGGCCCAACAACAGATTTTGTTTCTAAAAAATAAAGAAATTATATCCCACATTAAAAAAAAACCCAAAACAAATCACATGTCTGTTAAAAAACGAATTTGAAACAATGCCAATAATTGTATCACTTACTAGTATCACCTGTAAATTACTAGAACACATGTATATAGTAGAATAGTTAACCACCTTGACAAATATAATGCCCTATGCCCACATCAACACGGCTTTAGAAAAAACAGATCATGTGAAACACAATTAATAGGTTTAATAGATGAACTATCAAAAGGCTTGGACAAAAATGAACAAACAGATACAATATTACTAGACTTCTCAAAAGCATTTGACAAAGTTCACCACCTTAGTTTACTTAAAAAACTTAACTACTTTGGAATCTCAGGTTCCTTACATCACTGGATCCAAGACTTCCTTTTGGGCAGGGAGCAAACTGTAATAATTAATTGATCTAAATCTGCACCAATAAAGGTTAACTCAGGAGTTCCACAAGGAACTGTGCTAGGTCCCTTACTCTTTTTAATTTATATAAATGATTTACCCAACAACATCTCAACAGGTACAAAAGTTAGGTTATTTGCTGATTATTGTATAATCTATAGAACAATTAAATCAGAACAAGATAGCAAAATTTTACAAAAAGACTTAGATGAATTGATAAAATGGGAAACTAACTGGAGTATGTCTTTCCACCCAGAAAAGTGTCAACTGTTAAGAGTAACAAAGAAAAAGAAACAAATAAATTCAAAATATTACATTCATGGAAAAGAACTGACCCAAACTAAAGATGCAAAATACTTAGGAGTCTTAATAAATGAGAAACTATCATGGAATTCCCATGTCAATGAAGTTATTAAAAAATCAAACAAAACCGTAGGCTTTATAAAAAGGAACTTTAACAAATGTAATAGAGATATAAAAATAAAATGCTACCTCACTTTGGTGAGACCTGTACTAGAATATGCATCTTCTGTATGGGACCCATCCACCAAAGAAAACATTGATAAACTAGAACAAATTCAGAAAAGAGCTGCCAGATTCATTACTGGAGAATATTCGAAACTGACAAGAATAACACCATTAGTTAAATCATTAAACCTTAAAACACTAGAGGATAAAAGAACCAAGAGCAAAGTAGTAATTAATTCTAATTTAGAAATACAACACAAAGATAACTTAATACAACCCTCAGATAGACATAAGGATAAAAACACCTTTCTTATTCCGTATGCAAGAACAAACAC
Source organism: Ampullaceana balthica (assembly GCA_944989445.1). Taxonomy (NCBI): domain Eukaryota; kingdom Metazoa; phylum Mollusca; class Gastropoda; family Lymnaeidae; genus Ampullaceana; species Ampullaceana balthica. The sequence continues at coordinate 60,705 of CALYLW010001169.1, forward strand.
ATACAAGTTTTCCTTCTTCCCGTCCGGAATTCGGGCGTTGAATGGGTTGCCTGAAGAATCCAGGAAAACCAACACTTTATCAACATTTAAATCTCTAATAAAAATGCAGGACTAAACACAAACCATAGATAGGACGCAATAATCTTCTGTATAGAAGGAGCGTCTGTAAACAGATAAGATAAGATAGAAATTAATTTTAAGATGGCCTATGTTAATCCAACTACAATAGAATGAACATAACAAATTCCATTCGCAAAACAAAATAATTACGGGTTTTCAGGATCACTTTATTTAGTTTAATCTACTATGTTAATAGGTCAGGTAGCCAAATTTTAAATTGTATAAGTTTATAGCTTATGTAAAAGACAATAGCTTATGTAAGAGACAAACAGTATATAAATGTTATATTAATAGGACACAGCTAAATTTAAGATGCGTACACGAAAATGTGCGCACAGTAACCAGGCGATAAAAGATGTTAGAACGCGCAATGCTAAAAATGAAGCCTTGATAAAAATGATGACACAATTAATACATAAATAGGTTTTTATTAAATGACGAGTTGTGGCATAGAAAATTATTAAAACAAATTCAAAATGCATCGTGTGGCAGTTGTTATTAAATATGTTTACGTGTCTATAATATAGAAAGTAACAGTAAAATTCTTTGTACTGCACCGCTCAAATTAAGAAGCGTACACGAAGATATGCGCACCGTAATTAGACAATATGATTTTGTATAAAAATATTAAATGACGTCATAGTTTTATGCTTATATTTTAATTTTTGAAAAGGCAACTATGTAAAAATAGGATTTGAGGATTTATAATTATTATGAAATACTTTGTGTACATTTCATCAAGTTTAATATTTCGTATTTATCAAACACGGATAAGTTACTTTTGTTAATTAAGTATATTGATTCCCGTGGTCTGTATGGATTGTATAGAAATATTACGTCATTGTTTTATGCTTATATTTTATTTTTAAATCCCTTATATTAACTTAACCGCCTTCTCTGTCGTTCTGTCGTCATCTCATGGGCGGGCGGAAAAACAAAAGTAAAAAAATGACCCACTTCCCGTGATCCTATCGAGCTGAAATTTCACACACGGCCCCGTCTCACCTAACAATGCATCGTATCAAAATTTCAGATCGATCGAACGTACCGTAATTAAATTTATGCCTATTTAGTTTATCCTTATATAACGTATGTAATTCAAACTCACAGTTTGTATGTTTTTTTTTCCACGGGATTATTCAGTCACGCGTTGACGCGACCATAGATAGATAGATAGATAGATAGATAGATAGATAGATAGATAGATAGATAGATAGATAGATAGATAGATAGATAGATAGATAGATAGATAGATAGATGATAGATAGATAGATAGATAGATAGATAGATAGATAGATAGATAGATAGATAGATAGATAGATAGATAGATAGATAGATAGATAGATAGATAGATAGATAGATAGATAGATAGATAGATAGATAGATAGATAGATAGATAGATAGATAGATAGATAGATAGATAGATAGATAGATAGATAGATAGATAGATAGATAGATAGATAGATAGATAGATAGATAGATAGATAGATAGATAGATAGATAGATAGATAGATAGATAGATAGATAGATAGATAGATAGATAGATAGATAGATAGATAGATAGATAGATAGATAGATAGATAGATAGATAGATAGATAGATAGATAGATAGATAGATAGATAGATAGATAGATAGATAGATAGATAGATAGATAGATAGATAGATAGATAGATAG
>CALYLW010001169.1:65000-181220 GCA_944989445.1 Ampullaceana balthica
ACACAAACGCCTCAATGCTTCCTCTGTGGAAAAATCCTGTGCAATGACAATACAAAGCCCGTAAGACTCCGAGAGCACATGGAGAGAGTACATCCATCCAATTCCAAGGACAGTGTTGAGGTCTTCAAGCAGAAGAGAGCTCACTTCTTAACCTCAGGTACCTTGCCCAAGCTTGGATTTTCTTTGTCACAGAAACCTGCACTGGAGGCATCATTCAAGGATGCATATCTTATTGCAAAGAGCAAGAAGCCCCACACCATTGGAGAACTTTGGTGAAGCCTTGTGATCTGGAGATGGTGGAACTGATGTGTGGTCACCAGCAGAGAAAGCAGGTTGAGAAAGTTCCTTTGTCCAATGACACTTTTCATTTCAGAATTAGTGACATGGCTGCAGACATTCTGGATCAAGTCTTGTGGGAGATGAGAAGCAGTACTTTTTCATTTAGCATGCAGCTGCGTGAATCCACTGATGTAGCACAATGCAGTCAGATTCTCGTATTTCGGAGATATGTTCTCGGTGGATTGCTGAAGGAGGAATTTCTCTTTTGTAAGCCACTCCTAGCTACTACCAAAGCTGCTGATGTGCTGCAGCTAGTCAGGGCATTCTTCAATGAAAACCAGTTTGACTGGACTTCAAGAATTTCTTCAATTTGCACAGATGGTGCTCCCTCCATGCTCGGTAATAAGTCAGGATTTTCAGCACTGGTAAAGAAAGAAGTTCCATATATTGTCACTACACACTGTATCTTTCATCGTCAGGCCCTGTCATGCAAAACTCTACCTCCAACATTGAAGTCAGTTTTTTCTACTGTAGTCCAAGTTGTAAATTTTATCCGCTCACATGCCTTGAACCACCGCCTCTTCAAGTTGTTCTGTCAGGAGGTGGTCTCTGAGCATGAAGTTCTGCTCTAACACACTGAGGTGCGCTGGTTGTCCAGGGGACGGATACTTTCTCGGTTAGTAGAACTGAGAGTGGAGCTTGCCATTTTCTTGCGAGAAAAAGAGAGTGACCTTGCTGACAAGTTTGACTGTCCAAATTTAACTCATTACTTGGCATACCTGGCTGACATCTTCACCATTTTTAATGAGTTGAACACATCTCTTCAAGAGCCTGCTGTGACTGTAATGGATGCTACTGAGAGATTGCAAGCCTTCCTTAACAAAGTGCCACTATTCCAACTATGACTAGAAAAGTCCAACTTGGCCAACTTTCCACTCTTGGATGAAGTTGTAATATCTGGTGCAGAAGGAAGGACTGAGGGATCACTGCCTGACAACATCAAAAGGGAAATTTCAGAGCACCTTTCAACATTGCAAACGCCCTTTGATGAGTATTTCTGTCAAGAAATTGCTAGGCAAGACCTTTGTATTCGCAATCCTTTTCTCTGTGATTTGGACAACATTGATGGCAGTGACTTTGCTAAAGCTGACCTGATTGATTTGAGACCCAGAGAAGTACCGAGGAGTGCCTTCAATTGCAATACCTATATTGAATTTTGGTGCGCCCAGCTAGATTCCTACCCAAAACTAGACAAGAGGGCAGTACTGACTCTCCTTCCATTTGCCACACCTATCTCTGCGAAGCAGGATTCGCCACACCTTTGACGATTAAAACCAAGGAAATGAATAAATTGAATGCAGAGGATGTCATGAAAGTTGTTTTGTCCAAAACAGTCCCCAGATTTAAATCGCTGATTGATCATAAGAAGCAGCAGATCTCTCACTAAATTCCCTGTTGCCCTGGTCAAAACTGTTGTGTTCCTAAAATAAACAAAGTTTATTATGCATTTTCTGCAAGTTTCACGAGGGGATTCATGAATTATTTTGGGCATCTGAAGGGGTGCATGGACCCCAAAAGGTTAGGAACCACTGATATAGACAAATGAAATTTAGGTTATGCGTCTACATTAAATAAATACATTATAATCAATCAATTTAACAACTTTTTTTTTCTTAGTGTTTTTTAAAATTGAAATTTGAAAGCTAAGCTCAATGAGCTTAAATTTAAAATAAATAAATAAAAATAAGCAAACACATTTTTTAAACAACTATTTGAAAAGAAATAATTCAGTATTCAACTCATTTAATGAGACACTACGTCTATACAGAGGATTACTGCGTCCTACGCAATATAAACTAATTTAATAGTTCTTAATATTTCAATTTTATGGGAGGGAAATTAGCTCATAGAAAATCAAGATATTGGTGAGCACTTGAGCTGCAAGTATAGCAATCATCGTAATGAACCAACAAAAGCTGGAGAGGGGAGAGAGAGGGAGAGGGGGGGAGAGAGATATATATATAGAGAGAGTGAAATAGAGAGAGAGAGAGAGGGAGGGAGGGATAGAGAGATAGAGAGAGAGATAGATAGAGAGAGAGAGGGAGAGAGATTGATAGAGAGAGAGATAGATAGAGAGAGAGAGCTAGAGAGAAAGAAAGAGAGATAGAGAGAGAGGGAGAGAGAGATAGATAGAGATAGAGAGAGATAGAGAGAAAGAGAGAGATAGAGAGAGAGAGAGATTGAGAGAGAGAGAGAGAGATAGAGAGAGAGATAGAGATAGAGAGAGGGAGAGGGAGAGAGAGATAGAGAGAGAGAGATAGAGAGAGAGAGATAGAGAGAGATAGATAGATAGAGAGGAGATATATATATATATATAGAGAGAGAGAGATAGAGAGAGAGAAAGAGGGAGGAGAGCGAGAGAGATAGAGAGAGAGATGGAGAGAGAGAGATAGATATATATATAGAGAGAGAGAGACAGAGAGACAGAGAGACAGAGAGAGAGAGGGCGGGAGTGAGAGAGAGATAGAGAGAGATAGAGAGAGAGATAGAGAGAGAGAGAGAGGGGGAGAGAGAAAGAGAGATAGAGAGAGAGAGAGGGGGGAGAGAGAAAGAGAGAGAGAGAGATAGAGAGAGAGAGAGAGAGATAGAGAGAGAGAGATAGAGAGAGAGGGGGAGAGATCAGGAGAGAGATTAGCGAGTAAACAGGAGTTTGTGTAACAGTTTCTATAAAATATATCTACAACGAACAAAAAGTACACAAATAAAAAGAATGAAACGAAAGAATAAAAAAAAACTTAGCTGCGGTTAAATCCAATTAGTTAAGTAGAGATATAATAAAATGTCTACAGTATCCGCTCTATTTTTTTAAAATTAAATTTTGTGTTATAATAGTAAAAAGTTGTTACCAAAAAATAACAGGAACATATAAATATTAGGGTTTCAGAAAATAACGACTAATTAATCGATTAATCCTTTAAAAATTGTATGGATTAAAATTAATTTGATTGATTGAAATTCTACTAAAATTTAAGAATATATTTCGAAACATTGAACTGCCATTTATTAATAATTATTTTTTTTTCTTACATACTTTTCCCTCGTATTATTATTATTCCTTTAGATAGGCATGCATAAACAAAAAGGTTATTATTCCCCATTTCTTATTTCTCGCATTGCACAAGGAATTTGCTGTGTAAAAGCCACCACGATTTAACCGATTTCGCGAAAAATGAATCGCTTCATAACGGGATCAATATAGGCGTTACACAAATATAATTAATCGAAATTAATCGATTACTCGATAATTTTTTTACTGATTATGGAACACATTTCTTAAAATCAGTACCAGTCCTAATAAATATATATCAAAATGCGCATATTGAAAGTATATATTTGGTATGATCTTCTATTAGGAGGTGAATATTGGACAATAGACAAAGAAGCAAGGAAAACATTGAATACAGTAGAAATGTGCTTTATTAAAAGCTTTATGCCTATGTCATGATAGGAAAAGAAAACAAATACTGAGTTGTTAAGAATAGCATGTGCCCCAAGATCAATCATAAACACTGAATATATATCATAAACAATATAATAGCCCAAGTCAAAGGTTAGAACTAAGGAAGGATCCTTATGATGTCATTTTTTGAGCTTATATTTAATATATACAAGGCGCGCATCAGGAGGTGTGCAAAATTCTAAAAATTCTAAAAGATTCTAAAAAATATTTTATATGACGTCATAGATTTAGCTTATATTTTGATTTCGGTAAAGAGAGCGATGTAAAAAGAGTATTTGAGGATTTATAATTATAAAATACTTTGTGTACATTTCAGGATGTTTAATATTTCGTATTTATCAAACAAGGATAAGTTACTTGGGCTTATCACCCACAAAAAAGTGGGCGCCGCAGGCGCCATGCAGCTCAAATGGGCGACGTAGGCACCCTAAAACCCCATGTTGTATTTAAGAAATATGGAATTGGAAGCGTATCTTAATGTTGAAAGATATATTGTAGGGGAACAGATGAAGACATAAAACAACATACGTGGAGAGCCTGCAAAGCAAGACAAATCATTTTTAATGACGTCATATTATCATATTAGACGTGCATTAAAATAACTTTTCTTGTCAGCGCCGAACGAAATAGCACCGATGTTAATGTAATTTTTTGAGAAAACTAAAGTGCAATATAGATAAAAAATTATGTTTTTTTAAAAATGGTTATGTAAATGTAATTAAAAGTTGTATGAGACAAATTACTGTTAAGCAGTGTTACCAAAATATTTTGTTTTATTTTCTCTAAAATAATGTTTAATTTATGTATTATGTACAACAAAATCAGATTTTAATTTTAAATTTATTTAGATTTTTTGAAAACTATCAAATTAAAACTGATTATTTAATATTAATATTTGAAAGGCTTACTATTCTCACGTCCGATTTCGTCTTGACTTTTTTACAAGTGCATGCCACTTGATTTCGATCTCTAAAATTGGAGATACAATGCCAACGAAAAGAATATTCAACCTACATCTATGTTTGTTTCGACATTTATTATGTGTTTGCTTTCCAAAATAGGCATTACCTAGGTTTTTCTTTAAACGTAAATAAATGATATTCAAATAAAAAATGAAATAAATATGTGCAATTAATTACCGAAATAAATTAGATTTTTCAAAATTAAGCGTTAGGTAGCAACAGTATTTCATCTGCTCTGTCATGTTATATTATGATACTAGAAAAATACCCGCACATGTAGCGGGAGTGTGCTGACCCTTTATCCAAGTATTAGTTGCTGGTTATTACAATTTTCATTTGCCTAGTTAAATTTCAGATTCATCTATTTAGTTAACATCTTATGAGAAACAGAGATGTGCCATTTTACCACGTGAGTTGTTTTCACTTAATGCAATGCCTTTTAACATAACCTTACTATTTAAAAGATATGATTTATTAAATAATGATTCTTACCGACCATAATAACTAAATTTACAATTTCATTCCCACTTGTACAAAATTAACATAACTTATAGGTTTTCCGAAAGAGCTCTACCACCCTCGTCACTCAAAAATTTAATATATAATTACAAAACTGTATCGTATCACAATTGTAAGTTATATAATATTTGTAACCACGTCTATGAGATAGAGAACATGTGGCACTATCCCTTTAAAAGGCAAAAGCTAAGTGACTTATAGAGCAAATAAAAAAAATTATAAATGAAATTTCTAAAATACTTTTTTTTTAAAAACGGTCGTATTAAAATGATATAAAAAATGTGCACACCATATTTAGACAATATAGAAAGCTGGCCGCATAAAATAAAGTCTTGTTATAAAGTAAATGTACTGGACAAAAATAACTCCTCCTTTTGACGTATTCATAAGTACCTGAACAGGGAAATAATATTTAACATTTTTAATGTCTCTATATTTTAAGATTTATATTTACGGTTTATAAGCAATGTGTATAATTTCAAAAAGGAATCTTTTTTTGGTTTTGTTCCCTATTTCGAATAAGGCATCATATTTTGTAAATTATATTCAATGCACACACACACACCATATTTTATATCTGGAAAAAAAAATGAAAAAAAAATCAACCATCTGTTAATAAGCGCATCTTAAAAATGATTAAAATGCAATTTTAGAAATGGCCTATGCTATTCTGAATACAAAGGAATGAACATAAAAACATATTCAATTCATAATTCATATTAATTAAGCGTTGTCAGGATCACTTCATTAAATTTAGTCAACTTTTGTTAATACGTTCGGTAGCGAACGTTTATAATGTATAGTGTATATAAAGCATTATATAAAGCAAGGGCGGGGGTGGAAGATAAGCATCCACTCCTCTAGAAATTCCCTAAAAGGCTTGCGTCTCTTAATGCCTCTGTCAACCAAAAATCCAGCTCCTGGCCTTCTCGCGTGGCTCACACAAAAGCCCGGCGGACCATGTTTCTACTAACAGGAGAAAGGATGAGGTCAGTGGTTCCCAAAGTGGTCCGTACGGACCCCTTGGGGTCCGCGGAACCCTTCAGGGGGTCCGTGGAAAATTAAAATTGATTTGGGGGTCCGTGCACAACGTCAGGGGGTCCGCGCAAGGTTTAACATCAAATAATAAAACTGATAAATTTTTAATATTATTGAAATTAAAATAAATAATAATAAATAAAATAGTATGTGAATGCCTGTTCTACTAATTAAATACTATCTTAGATACTATCCTTCATGGATACAATGTTGTGTTACGTAGAAAAAGTAGTAGAACTACTGTAATTCCACATCTATAACCAATCAAAATACTTGTTTTGTTGAAAGGTCAAGCTTGATGCAGATGAAATGCCGAATTCCTATAACTATAAGTAGAAAAATACAAGTTTTTAACTTGAATCTACGAGGGTTGCAAGGCTGTGTAATTTTTCGATGTGTCGGGAAGTTATATTTATCTAAATTGTATCCTATCATCAAAAAATGCTTTACTGTAGCATTCCATTGAAAACGTTAATAATTCTTAACAGTGGTCTGTTACAACAGATAAGAGAATGAGTGAGCCCAAAGCTGGATTGAGACTTGATGGAGCCCTAAGCTATTTAAGGCCCTTTTGAAGTCTAGATATTCTATATCAGTGACAAATATGAAAACAAAATTTCGGGGGCCCCCCAAGAAGGCAGGGGACATAAGTTATAGCTTGTTTAGCAAATAGGTAAATCCAGCACTGAGTGGGTCGAAGAAACAACTCGGACAATATGGTGTTAATGAATATTTGAAGTATGGCTAAATGTTTGGAAACAGATAGGAAAGGTGAAACGTTATTAAATGAATTTTAAAAAAAATTTGAAGTTAAACCAATACTCTTGACTTTCTGGCATACTTAAAACATTCTGTACCAAATGTATTTTCAGTAAATTGAGGCATACATCGACATCAAATATTCAAAAAAATCTTAGTGAAAGTTTGCTTGGATCACTATATTATGTCTTTAGAGCAGTTAATTAAAATCAAAAGGAATGCCATGATGAGAGATTATTTGCTCACTATGGTTTGGAAAATGAAGAAGACTATAATGGATTATTTATTCACACAGAAGTACGCTGGTTATCATCACGTGCATATTTAAATCGATTTTATGCTCTCTTTGATTCAGTGTCCGAATTCCTGGAAAACAAAGACAATGATCAGCAACACAATTAACTCTAAAAATGGCATATCCTTTATGAATGAATTATTTACCCAACTTTAACGAAACTAATTTGAAACTACAAGGTAACCAATTAAATTTAATCAAAACTAAAAGCTTTATGTCTGAGTTTGTTGCAAACCTTTTTCTGTGCAAACAAAACTTAGAAACAGGAGAATGTTCTCAGTTTTCAAATCTTTTGAAATTGCAAAATAGAGATAAAGATTTGCTTGCTTACTGTCAAAACTTAACGGCTCTTCATGCAGACCTCAGACCTGAACCAAAGATTTGTAGGCATTCGTCACTATTGGATATTTCCGAATGGCAGTTGAACTCTTTAGCGCATGGACAATCTCAGGTCCAAAACACAGATGAATACATACTAATACAGGAGCAGCTTATTGAAATATTGACAAATGAGGAACTAAAACCAATGTTTGGACTAGGATAGCACAATTTCTGGTTACAAAAAAAAATAAAAAAATTAACGACTAGAAATTGGTGCTCGTGAGGATTTGTGGTTCCTACACACAAACATTGAGTTGGTCATAAATCCTATATATTAAAAGGCTATGTTCCGTGCGGTCATCGATAGCGATTGGTCCCTCAAACACATATGACACCTACAGCCAATCATACTGAACACGTTTACGTGGACATTCAAAACGAGTTTTTTTTGTGCAGTATTTCTTCCAATACTTTATTTTGAGTTATGCGAGTTGGGATTTATAGTCAAAATCTCTGTTTTTACGAGTTATTTATTTGAACTATAATGAATAGTATTTTTGACGTGATGCACATGTATGCCTGTCGAGATGGTTGTTGGAGGGGAGTTACAACATGCCACAGAGCGGTGGCGGAACGTCCTTGGACGGGCTTTGTTGCTCGTACACTCATAAAATCTCATCACGTTAATCCAAGTTATTAATTGTTTTAAATTTAATTTTAAACAAAAGTGATAATTTCAATAAATACCGTACTTTTCATCAAATGTTGCTTTTGTAATTTTTGTACTATGAATTTATAAAGTTTTTTTCATTTGGGGGTCCGTGGGGAAGTTTTGAATGTAAAAGGGGTCCGTGGGTCAAAAAAGTTTGGGAACCACTGGATGAGGTGGTCAACTGGCGCCTCAAAACCAGTAGCTTCGAGTAGATGAGACTCGTTAACCATGGTCGGTAGCTCATCTAGGAGAGGGAAACTCTTACTCTAAACCTCCGCTTCCTTGTGGCTAAACCCTCGTGGGAAAGGCTAGGGGAGTAAACCCCGACAGAAAATCAGGAAATGGAGCTCCTAAGGCGGTCTGCTACTGAAACAAATTGCATTCCGGCAGCTCCTGCGACGTGAATGGTGCCAAACCGTATCGACATTAGTCGTTCCATTGGATCCACGATTGCTTCTGACGGTGGGAGAGATCACCATGTCTCAATGGATCGCTACCGCCCGCCTCAAGCTGGGCAGCTCCCAGCCAATAAGGTGCTATCCCGCCATGGCCTACCTGTTCCACTGGGTGCGTGGAGCTTAGAGGAACTTCTCAAAATGTAGGCCAGTAAATCCTGCACCTAGAAATTAAAAAAAAAGATAAGAAGACTCCAGCTCTTCACCTAGCAAGCTGGAACGTTAGGACTATGTGTCCAGGCATTACTGCCGACCTGCAGCTTATTGATGATGCCAGGAAGACAGCCATCATTGACAGGGAGCTTGCCAGACTAAACTTCGACATTGCCTGCCTTCAGGAGACTAGACTCCCAGAAAGTGGTACCATAAAAGAATGCAACTACACTTTCTTCTGGCAGGGTGGACAAATGGACACACCAAGGCAACATGGGGTTGGTTTTGCCATAAAAAATGGACTCTGCTCCTCCATAGAACTCACAGCAAAGGGCACTAACAGAATACTAACAATACGACTATCTACATCCTCAGGATTAGCCAACATCATCAGTGCTTATGCTCCAACCTTATCCTCGAGCTCAGTGGCGAAAGACCAGTTCTATGATGATCTCAATCAAACACTAGCCAACATACCCACCAATGAAGCAATCTACCTCCTTGGTGATTTCAATGCAAGAGTTGGAAGTGATCACATGGCCTGGCCAACTTGCCTCGGTCATTTTGGAAAAGGCAGGCTAAATGAAAATGGGCAGAGATTACTAGAGATGTGCTGCTTACATGGACTATGTGTCACAAATACTTTCTTCAACTGCAAAGCAATCCGCCAAGTGTCATGAAGGCATCCCCGCTCTAAACACTGGCACCAACTAGATCTCATCATCACAAGACGCACACAACTGGCCAGTGTCCTCCTGACACGCAGTTACCACAGTGCAGACTGCGACACAGATCATTCCTTAGTGGTTAGCAAGGTAAGGTTACTGCCAAAGAAATTGTACCGCAACAAAAACAAGGGAAAACCACGCATAGGCATCTGCTCCACCAAGAATCCAGAGAGAACAGCAGAATACACCCAGAGACTACAAGAAGCTCTCGTACAAATGCCACCAGTATACACTATTGAGTCCAAGTGGTCACATCTGCGGGACACCATTTATGGCTCAGCTATTGCGGTATTCGGCAAGAGAGAACGCAAAAGTGCAGACTGGTTTGAGGCCCACTGGGAGGAAATGAAGCATGTCACTGATGCAAAAAGAAAGACTCTTTTAGCCTATAAAGACAGTCCTTGCCCAGAAACTCTACATTCCCATAGGAGCGCCAAGAAAAATGCCCAGCAGGCAGCTCGCCACTACGCTAACACGTACTGGCTCAATCTAAGTTCCAGCATACAGTCAGCAGCTGATAGAGGCGATACAAAGTCTATGTACGAGAATATAAAACAAGCAACAGGCCCTCTGACCTCTAAGACAGCACCCTTAATGTCAAAAGCAGGGGAACTTATCACTGATCGGGACAAGCAACTCAAATGGTGGATCGAGCACTACCTGGAATTGTACGCAACTATAGACCATTTCTCAACTGCTGCCCTGGACGATATCCCAGACCTGCTGGTCATGGAAGAGCTCGATAGCCTACCCACAATGGTCGAGCTAAGTAGAGCCATAGATTGCCTAGCCTGCGGGAAAGCCCCTGGTAATGATGGAATTCCACCAGAAGTTCTCATATGTGGAAAAGAAATACTTTTACAGCCTTTGCATGACCTCCTCACTCTGTGCTGGGAACAGGGGCAGATACCACAGGAGTTAAAAGATGCCAACATCGTTACACTGTATAAAAATAAAGGAGACAAGAGTGACTGCAACAACTATCTTGGAATCTCTCTCCTCAGTATAGTTGGAAAGGCCTTCACCCGAGTTTCATTGACACGCCTGCATACCATAGCATCGCGTGTACTCCCAGAATCGCAGTGAGGCTTTCGAGCCGGAAGATCAACCATATACATGATCCTCTCTCTGCGCCAGCTGCAGGAGAAATGCAGGGAGCAACATATGCCTCTATACATCGCGTTCGTCGACCTAACTAAAGCTTTTGATCTTGTCAGCAGAAGCGGCCTTTTCAAGATCTTAGTAAAAATAGGCTGCCCTACACATCTGCTTAACATCATCAAGCAATTCCACGAAAACATGCAGGGCACAGTGTGCTATAACGGTGCCACCTCTGAGGTTTTTCAGTAAGTAGTGGAGTAAAGCAAGGATGCGTGTTGGCACCTACTCTATTCGCAATATTCTTTTCCATCTTACTCCAGTATGCCTTCAAGAACAACAGCGAGGGGATATAAATACACACCAGAGCTGACGGAAGATTATTCAATATTGCCCGACTTAAAGCCAAGACCAAATTAAGGAAGATTTTGCTGCGCGAGCTCTTGTTTGCAGACGATGCCACCTTAATATCCCACACAGCAGACGGCCTGCAGAACCTTGTATCCAGCTTCTCTGCTGCCTGCAAAGAGTTTGGCCTGACCATAAGTATAAAGAAAACCAACATTATGGCACAGGATGCTGCTTCTCTCCCGACTATCACCATTGACGGATGCAACCTGGATGCTGTTGACAGTTTTACTTATCTGGGATCAAACATCTCGAGCACCCTCTCACTGGAAGATGAGATAAGTAGTAGGATAGGGAAGGCAGCAACTGTTATGGCTAGACTGCACAAAAAAGTCTGGTCCAATGCCAAACTCACAGCAAGGACTAAGCTGCAGGTATACCAGGCCTGCGTACTGAGCACACTCCTCTATGGATGCGAGTCTTGGACCACCTATACCAGGCATGAAAGAAGGCTCAATAGCTTCCAACTCAGATGCCTGCGCCGCATCCTAGACATCAAATGGCAAGAGAAAGTCCCCAACACAGAGGTCCTGGCTCAAGCAAGCATGAGTAGTATTGCAGCATTATTAAGCCAAAGACGCCTCCGTTGGCTTGGACACGTCAAGAGGATGCAAAGTGGTCGCATACCCAAGGATGTGCTTTACAGCGAGCTGGCGACAGGGAAAAGGTCGGTTGGTCGGCCATGTCTCAGATACGTGGACATATGCAAGAGAGACATGAAAGTAGACAACATTGATATACAAAACTGGGAAAACCTGGCAGAGGATAGGTCCATGTGGCGGGCTATAGTGAAAGAAGGATCACTAAGAGCAGAGGAGCAAACTAGGGCAGAAGCAGTCGGGAAAAGAGCGAGGAGAAAGGCCAGGCAACACTGCCCCACTGCATTCGTGTGTGTGTCATGCTGAAGAGACTGCCACTCAAGGATTGGTCTCATCAGCCACACCAAGAGCTGCAAATAATAAAGATAAATCTATCGTCTTTCGTAGACGGACAGATGCCATATATAAAGCTTAACTAAACTGTTTTAAAGTGTAAGTTTATTTGACATAGGCCATCACTTTCAACATAAAATAAACTCGCTACATCTATGGTTTTTAATTAAATGTCGAGTTATGAATTAAATTTTTAAAAACCCAATTTTATTCATTGCATGTAAAATATTAATACAATGCATCGTGAAAATAATTGAAACAAAATAATTTAAACGCATATGTAATATATATAGCTCAGTTGATATTTTTATGTTTGTTTGTTTGTATCCATTAAAAAAAGGCCACTGCTTTGTTGACATTTTTTCCAAAAGAACTCTGCCAGTGTCGTCACTAAAAAAAAGCTCTTATATATTTACGACACTGCATCGTAACACAATTGTAATTAATACAATATATGAAACAGCGTCTATGAGATAAAGATAATAAAGATAAATAAAGAAATTAGGCTATATTCGTAAGGGGCCGTCCATAAAGTACGTCACGCTCCAGAGGGGGGGAGGGTGTAAGAAAGTGTGAGGGGGGTTTTGGCCATGTGTGACATCACAATCACGCTGTTTTATATTTATTTTTGATTATTTTGTTAATAAAAAACAACAATTTTGTTCGAAAGTGTGACGTACTTTAGAGGGGGGGGGTCCGAGATGTATGACAGTTTTTGACAGGGGGAGGGGGGGGAGTTAAAAAAGGTCAAAAATAGCGTGACGTACTTTATGGACAGCCTCTAATTTAAAAAAATAATAATAAATCAATTTTATGTTAAAAAAGCATGTGAAACCATGAAAATGATTGATTTTAAAAATGACCTATGTTTATCCATCATCAAAGGAATGAACATAGCATATTCAATTCGCAATAAAAATAATTAAGCTTTTTCAGGATCACTTTATTTAGTTTAATCTACTTATGTTAATAGTTCCGGTAGCCTAAGTTTAAATAGTATAAGTGTATAGGTTATATAAAAGACAATAGCTTATGTAAAAGACAAACAAAATATAAATGTTATATTAATAGGACACAGCTAAATTTAAGATGAGTACACGAAAATGTGCGCACGGTAATTAGGCGATAAAAGGTTTTAGAACGCGCACCGCTAAAAATGAAGCCTTGAAAAAAATACTGACACAATTATTACATAAATAGGTTTTTATTAAATGTCCAGTTATGGAACAGAAAATAATTAAAACAAATTCGCAATTGAATTTAAACGTGTAAAAAATTAAATCTAATGCATCGTGTAGCAGTTGTAATTAAATATGTTTACGTGTCTATCTAATATATAGAAAGTAACAGTACAGAAAATGACAATTCTTTGTACTACACAGCTCAAATTATGAAGCGTACACGAAAATTAGACATAATATTTTTTGAATGCGCACCACTGAAAATAAAGTATTGGGGAAAAAAAACGTCACCAAAGGTAACTCGCTTTGAACGGCATTTGAACGTCCGCGTAAATTTGTTCAATACAGAAATGAGGTTAAATTTTTCATTCTTTGTCTCTGCATTTTCTGATTATTTAATTTACGGCATTCGGGCAAAAGGGACAATTACAAAAACTAACTTAAAACCACCTTCAGGGTAAAAGGAACCGTCCTGCCAAATTTGGTCCCCGTCCGTCATTTGGTTTTTCCGTGATTGTCTAACAGAAAGTCGAAAAGTGAAACATACAAACATACAAACATACAAAGATACAAACCACAACTGAGCTTTATATATAAGATATATAGCTCTACCCCCCCTGAATTCCAAAGTTGGTGCTGCTGCGGTGCAATCAATCTTAAGAAATATGGTACAAGGTAAAACAGCTTGAATGAACAAAATATTCAATTTTATTAGACTTCAGTGAGATGTGTGACAAGGGGAGGGAGGTGTTTAAGAAATGTGACGTCACATCAAAAAAAGCTCAACTTTAATAGGAAAGCTCCACTTAATTTTTGAATGCTTACAATAAATTTATTTAAAGACGCCTTAAATGGCGCCGCAAGAGTAACGATATTAGAATGCAGTCTTACAATAAATACATACTTAAACAAAGTAAAATTGATAAATAAAGGTTAAAAATATTTTTTAAAACCACGTTTTTATAAGTTGACTAAAAAGAAGGAAATAATTTACAACTTACAAGTTCAAGTACTATAATTTAATATTACTAAAAATGTGGGGCGGGCGTGTGTGAGGTTTAACATATGCAGTTCATTCATTCTCTCACTTATAGATTTCTCTTTTGCCTTCTAAATTATAAATCTCTAATTTTTATACCAAACACCCACCACACGTTTTTAGTCATATTAAATTAAAGTACTTGAAATTATAAGTTTTAAATTATTTTCCTCTTTTTAGTCCACTTATAGAAACGTGGTTTCCAAAAATCCTCCCGCCTCCAATTTATTAACCGACGTTCACTCACGTTGTTTTGATTTCTTCGTGCTGTAATTTGTGTCCGTTCTTTCTCCACTCTCTTTGCACTCAACATGAGCAAGTCTGCGGCGTATGCTACGCCACGGGGCAAAAGTAGGAGACTAAATCTCAACACAGGGCAATATAACAGTAGGCGACCAAATCTCAACACAAGGCAATATAATAGTAGGCGACCAAATCTCAACACAAGGCAATATAACAGTAGGCGACCAAATCTCAACACAAGACAATATAACAGTAGGCGACCAAATCTCAACACAAGGCAATATAACAGTAGGCGACCAAATCTCAACACAAGGCAATATAACAGTAGGCGACCAAATCTCAACACAAGGCAATATAACAGTAGGCGACCAAATCTCAACCCAAGGCAATATAACAGTAGGCGACCAAATCTCAACACAAGGCAATATAACAGTAGGCGACCAAATCTCAACACAAGGCAATATAACAGTAGGCGACCAAATCTCAACACAAGGCAATATAACAGTAGGCGACCAAATCTCAACACAAGACAATATAACAGTAGGCGACCAAATCTCAATACAAGGCAATATAACAGTAGGCGACCAAATCTCAACACAAGGCAATATAACAAAGTAGGCGACCAAATCTCAACACAAGGCAATATAACTTTAGGCGACCAAATCTCAACACAAGGCAATATAACAGTAGGCGACCATATCTCAAAACAAGGCAATATAACAGTAGGCGACCAAATCTCAACACAAGGCAATAAATATAACTGTAGGTGACCAAATCTCAACACCAGGCACTAAATATAACAGTAGGTGACCAAATCTTAACACAACAAATGTCTTTTGTAAATAAAACCGAAATGCACGCGCTTGACCTCTGACCTCGTGTATATTTTTGATAGATCTTTGTATTGGCTGAAACCTTTCTTTAAAGCTTAACTCTCGTGGGGGTAGTAGAAAACAAAGACAAAATTGTGTCCTTTATCTAAACAAAATATTATATCTTCATTTCACATTGTTGAACACTCTTGTAAGAAATTTAATATTTTACATATCGAAATATTTCCAAATTCTAATAAGTCAAATAAAAGATATTTCTGCATTGATTCAATCAATGTTAGATGACTTGGTCTATGTAAAAAACATGGCTCTGTGAATGAATGTATCATTAAAAGGGCGATTTGCATTCAGTTAATTTAATTTTTGTGTCTATTCTGGATTATGCATGGTATCTTTTTATTGGTTTCATATGTACTGTTGCACCGGATATCTTATGGTCAGGTGTTTAATCTGTACTGATGCACCGGATTACTACTGGTCAGGTGTTTAATCTGTACTGTTGCACCGGATGTCTTATGGTCATGTGTTTAATTTGTACTGTTGCACCGGATATCTTATGGTCAGTTGTTTAATTTGTACTGTTGTACCGGATATCTTATGGTAAGGTGTTTAATCTGTACTGTTGTACCGGATATCCTATGGTCAGGTGTTTAATCTGTACTGTTGTACATGATATCTTATGGTCAGTTGTTTAATCTGTACTGTTGCACCGGATATCTTATGGTCAGGTGTTTAATCTGTACTGTTGTACCGGATATCTTATGGTCAGGTGTTTAATCTGTACTGTTGTACCGGATATCTTATGGTCAGGTGTTTAATCTGTACTGTTGTACCGGATATCTTATGGTCAGGTGTTTAATCTGTACTGTTGTACCGGATATCTTATGGTCAGTTGTTTAATCTGTACTGTTGCACCGGATATCTTATGGTCAGGTGTTTAATGTGTACCGTTGTACATGATATCTTATGGTCAGTTGTTTAATCTGTACAGTTACACCGGATATCTTATGGTCAGGTGTTTAATCTGTACTGTTGTACCGGATATCTTATGGTCAGGTGTTTAATCTGTACTCGTGCACCGGATATCTTATGGTCAGGTGTTTAATCTGTACTGTTTCACTGGGTTCTTCTAGTCGGGTGTTTCATTTGTTTTGTCACACCGGGCAGGGCTCTCATTTACTACTCTTTCACCTTTTTAAGTGTTTATAATAACAAATTAAACTTTGAAAACTTGACATGAATATGAAAATCAGCATTTATTGCTTTTGATAAACTCATAAAAGCAGCGTAAAACAATACACAAAATAAACATTTTGAAATAAAAATGTTAGTCGTTTAACACAACTACTTAAATCTTAATACAATCATCATGCGTTTATTAAACTAGGGAGCACTACATCTTTGAATACTTTTAGTTTTGTATGGATGATGATTCTCCTTATGTTCCAGACAATGTCATACAGTCTGCCTCGTGTTTTAATGACTATTGAGTTATGCAAGTTTTTCTCGTCAAATTGCTGGCATTCTGAGTAAATGTTATGATGTTTATATTAATTTATTCTAATTTATATATGACCTCCTGAGTCAAAGTTTAGTTTATTTTAGTGTAGTCTATACAATTATAAACTACAAATATACTATTGATTACTATCATATGCATACCCTTTCACCAAGCAATAACGGAATACTTTTATTCTCATACTATGGTAGTCTATTGGTATAGTTAGAATTAGACGGTGTGGAATATTATTGATTTCATTTTCATTTTCCAACCTTCTCTCTCAATTTTTTTATTTGAAATTATTATTATTGAAACTTTAAAGTTGTGTATGCCTGATGGAAATTTACTAATTGCAAAGTAAAATTGTATCATCCTATCTATAATATAGTATATCACATACTATACTATACTATATTCCATTAATGAACAAACGTCTTAAAAAGAAGGCCGTATTTCATACAGTAAATTTATGTGGGGATGGGGGTGGTATAATTTAAACGTGACAAACTTCAAGTTATTTATCTGACCGTATCTCCAGATGCCCTGCCTTGAAGTCGTTTATCTGGCCGTGTCTACAGCTGCCCTGCCTTGAAGTCATTTATCTGCCCGTGTCTCCAGCTGCCCTGCCTTGAAGTCGTTTATCTGGCCGTGTCTCCAGCTGCCCTGCCTTGAAGTCGTTTATCTGCCCGTGTCTCCAGATGCCCTGCCTTGAAGTCGTTTATCTGCCCGTGTCTCCAGATGCCCTGCCTTGAAGTCGTTTATCTGGCCGTGTCTACAGCTGCCCTGCCTTGAAGTCATTTATCTGCCCGTGTCTCCAGCTGCCCTGCCTTGAAGTCGTTTATCTGCCCGTGTCTCCAGATGCCCTGCCTTGAAGTCGTTTATCTGGCCGTGTCTCTTGATGTCCTGCCTTGAAGTCGTTTATCTGGGCGTGTCTCTTGATGCCCTGCCTTGAAGTCGTTTATCTGGCCGTGTCTCTTGATGCCCTGCCTTGAAGTCGTTTATCTGGCCATGTCTCTTGATGCCCTGCCTTGAAGTCGTTTATCTGCCCGTGTCTCCAGATGCCCTGCCTTGAAGTCGTTTATCTGCCCGTGTCTCCAGATGCCCTGCCTTGAAGTCGTTTATCTGGCCGTGTCTCTTGATGCCCTGCCTTGAAATCTTTTATCTGGCCGTGTCTCTTGATGCCCTGCCTTGACGTCGTTTATCTGCCCGTGTCTCCAGATGCCCTGCCTTGAAGTCGTTTATCTGCCCGTGTCTCCAGATGCCCTGCCTTGAAGTCGTTTATCTGGCCATGTCTCTTGATGCCCTGCCTTGAAGTCGTTTATCTGCCCGTGTCTCCAGATGCCCTGCCTTGAAGTCGTTTATCTGCCCGTGTCTCCAGATGCCCTGCCTTGAAGTCGTTTATCTGCCCGTGTCTCCAGATGCCCTGCCTTGAAGTCGTTTATCTGGCAGTGTCTCCAGATGCCCTGCCTTGAAGTCGTTTAAATGGCCGTGTCTCCAGATGACCTACCTTAAAGTCGTTTAACTGGCCGTGTCTCCAGATGCCCTGCCTTGAAGTCGTTTATCCCTTTTCCTGTTCTTTTTGCCACGATATTAACCCGAGTTCTGGTCATTTGGGCGATCTATAAATTAGGATCAGCTAATCTTCTCTTGTCAATAAACCGGCCCTGTCGATTCGCCTCATGACGTGACCAGTAATTAACTGTAGAATTCTTATTTTTCAACGTGCAAGGATAAACATTTATCCACAATGACACTGACTGTATTTGCACCCAAACGGTGTCGACTGTAAAGGAAGTGAAGAAAACTTCTAAGTGGGGGTCTATACTTTGTCAAATTTCTCTCTCCTTCCTTATTTGGTTTATGGTTTGGCTTTTCTCTGACTCTTCAACCTCTTCGTTAACCTGGGCAAAGTACTTTGGTAACTCCCATACACGTTTATCTCCACTTGTTCTTCGGCCCTATTTCGTTTTTGTAAGGTTAAGTAATTTGTTTTAAAGTTAATAAAAAATAAATTTGAAGATAAAATCAGTAATTATCTTTGTTATATACTTATAATGCATTGTTATAAAATAATATTTGGAAATAACATTTTCTTCAACTTCAACATTGGTACCTAATGTTTAATATTTAAAGCAAAATATTTTTGGACTTATCTGATAAGTTGTATTGTTTCGGTAACAAACCAAAAACTAATTATCTTCATGAAATTTTCTATTGTGAAAAACAGTTTTTGTTCGAATAATCCAGACAAAATTTAATCGATTAACTGATTAATTAATTTTATGTGTATAACGTATATTTAGATCTCGTTAAGTTGTGATTCATTATTTCGCGAAATCGTTTAAGTCGCTTTAATTCCATGGTATCCAAATTTTGTGACGTAACAGAACAAATTCATTCTGCTATGCAAGAAATAACAAAGAAAATATTTTTGTTTACATATGCACGTCAACATAAATAATAATAGTACTTTTTAATTGTTACTGTTGTGAAATTTGATAGAAAATACAACCATGAATTGTTCAACATGAAAATCGTTATTTGTATTTTAAAAATCTATTCAAGTGTAATTTTAAATCAAAGAAACATAGCATAAATATTTTGTGTTTTGTAAATGTTTCATTTAATTTGAATTAAAATTCGCATTGAAAAATAAAGTTAGAAAAAAATTATTAATCTTAAAAATCGTATTTTTTTAATATTAAAAACAATTAAATTTATTTAATGACTTAAATATATATATTTTAGTTTTTTTACTTTTTTTTTGCTGTGCAACATTGCTGAAGTTCTATTAAAGTATAGCGTTCTATTTTATCCAAGTGGCATACCACTTGACTTCGATCCCTACCAAAGGGGATACACTGTTAAATGAATTGTCCACTTTGCTTTAACTTAATCTTCCTTTTTCAGATTATTTATGAAAACAAAAACGTTTATACTATTAGTACATTAATCAGAGGAAAAAAATGCGTATTTACATTGTTTTCGTTTTCTTACATTGCTGTACAATGTCTGCTCATTGTAGTATTCTCTAATGATGACAACAATATTGCTGTTCGCAAAATGTGTAACTGCTCTTGAATTGATTTTATATTTTATTTTAAATAGTTTACTTTACTCCAAGTTCTTAATTCTCCTGTTTGTAATCTTTAAAAACTTCAATAATTTCTTTTCAATTAATGTTTTGCTTCCGGATAATCTAAACAAATTTAATTTTATTCAATGTATTGTTTTGAAGAGTCTGCCCGGTTTAAATTTTAAAAAAAACAAATCTCAGTAGGACTTTATATGACGTTTTAACAAATATTATTTAATCGTATATTATGATTTAAGTTTTATTATTTGTCTGTCCTTAAAACTCATTTTATATGATTCTGACAGTAGACTCACAATGATTGGACTTAAAATTTAACATAAGTGTCTAGCTTAACGTTTGGCAAAAAAAACCAACATATTAACAGTGGCTAAGCTAGAATTTGTTCCAAAAAAGTTAGTTATATATTATTAACGCCTGCCCCTACAATTTACAATTAACCTACAAAGGGCCACAATGGTGCCCTCTGTATACTTATAACTGTGTCCCTCTATATACTTACAAAAGTGTCTCTCTATATAATTACAAATGTGCCCTTCTATATACTTTTAAATGTGCCCCTCCATATAATTATAAATGTGACCCTCTATATACGTATAAATGTGTCCGTCTATATACTAATAAATGTTCCCCTCCATATACTTATAAATGTGCCATCCATTAGCCTCACTGTTACTTAGTGCATATTTTTCCTGTCCATAATCAATTTTCTTAGGAAGTCCCGTGAGTTCTTTTATTCCATCTTTTACTTGGTGACAATTTATGAAAGTAATCGCTCCTAAACAAACACACGTACTATTAAAGAGTTAAACTACAGTAAATGTATAAAATATAAACAGGGTATGAGTTAGCCTGACAGGACGTAACAAAACAGCGAACGTTTCGGCAAAGAGCCTTCCTCAACGAACAAAAAGTACACAAACAAAATGAATATAACTAAAGAATAGAAAAAACTTAGCTGCGGTGAGATCCAATCAGTCCAGTAGAGAAAATGGATCTTTATTGTGATCGATTGTGGGATTTAATTTGAGATATAACATTTGATCAACTAACACAAAAGTTCTGAGTCTCCCTGTGTGACTACTTAGTTTGTGACTAAAAAATTATTTGCTGCTTTTTCATGCAAGATTATACATTACTCACTGCAGCTGGGCCTCATCTCCTTTCAAGAAAGTTTTTTTTTGGTTCATTTTATTTTCTATTTTTACGCGTTAACAAAAGATTAGTAAAACTTAATGTCGCTTTTTCCGTTGTTCAACACTTTCTTGAGCTTTTCTTTTTATTTATTTTATTTTCCTTTTGCAAACTCTTTGTGCGCTGATCCACTAACACATGTCCTACACACAACACGACTATGTCATTTATGACTTTAATTTTCCGCCCTCCCAACCGACCGACCGCGAGCCCAAGACAGAGGCGGCGGTGAAGTTAATATAAGAGATTTATTTAAACAACCCCGTAAAAAAAATGTTTGACTATAAATCCCTTATATATGAGACATAACTAAAAGTATTGATTATGTTCAAACACGATAAACATTTACAGACTGAAACCGAATGATCTCCCCTGGTTTTAAAACCGGGAAAAGGTGGGGAGGGGGTGTTGACATCGACGGGTGGCGTCAACGCGTGAACTCAACTGGCACGTGGAAGAAAAACAATCTGTGAAATTGAATTACATATGTCATATAGAGATAAACTAAAAATGCATTAATTTAATTATGTTACATTCGATCGATCTGAAACTTAAATAGCATAATCCTCCCCACAAGCAAAACCTACTGATAGATCCGCCATTTGCACGAGTTAATAGGATAGGGGCCTAAATAAAAACCTAAAACAAAACAAGTTTTTGACTATAAATCCTTCATATACGAGATATAACTAAACTAATTTTCATTATAATACTCAGCGCACGACAATCAAAAAATTAAAAATTTTAGTTATGTCTCGTAAAACATGTTTAATATAATGCGCGCCCATCGGGAATATATTTTTTAAAAATTATTGTCAATATAATACAAACCTTATTGTTCGACAGGAAATGTTTTTTCAATATAATACGCACCACGACACTCTAGCACAAAAATTAACATGTTACAAAGAGATAAATAAAGATAATTTAAAATTCATTAATTTAATTACAGTACATGCGATCGATCTGAAATTTTGATACATCATTTTTATTTTCTGTACAAGTCAGCCTGCAAAATTTCAGCTCGCTAGATTACGAGGAAATGGGTTAAAAATTGACCCAAAATTATTTCGGCCATCAAACAATCAAGGTCTCAAGCTGACACCAAGAGTTTGGGATAAATGATTAAAAAATAGAACTATCTTATTTTGAATGAGACAAAATATTATTTACTTAATATTTATATACAACTACATTAAAGTTAACTGTGTCAAAACTAACTTTTTTCAAATGATTGTAATTAGCTTTAACAGATAAATTCACATAGAAGGCCGCTATTTGAGACATAACAAAACCTTTATGTGTAAATGTAGTGTAAACATAATTACATCTGGGTCCCGTGCCCCCAGTGATTGATAATTTTAAAAAATTCGCCTATTAACATCCCGGGATTGTACTCAACAACTTCCTAAAATGTCATGCTTCTACCTACACGGGATAGTGGAAAATTAGTGATTTTCAGAATAAGGAAAGCCATTTTGGGCCCCGACACTTATGAGTATGAATTTTAAATTTATTTTAAGCCAATTATCGTTGCAAGAGGCAACTCAACAACTTAGAGGCTACTCAACAACTTAGAGGCTACTCAACAACTTAGAGGCTACTTAACAACTTAGAGGCTACTCAACAACTTAGAGGCTACTCAACAACTTAGAGGCTACTCAACAACTTAGAGGCTACTCAACAACTTAGAGGCTACTCAAAAACTTAGAGGCTACTCAACAACTTAGAGGCTACTCAACAACTTAGAGGCTACTCAACAACTTAGAGGCTACTCAACAACTTAGAGGCTACTCAACAACTTAGAGGCTACTCAACAACTTAGAGGCTACTCAACAACTTAGAGGCTACTCAACAACTTAGAGGCTACTCAACAACTTAGAGGCTACTCAACAACTTAGAGGCTACTCAACAACTTAGAGGCTACTCAACAACTTAGAGGCTACTCAACAACTTAGAGGCTACTCAACAACTTAGAGGCTACTCAACAACTTAGAGGCTACACAACAACTTAGAGGCTACTCAACAACTTAGAGGCTACTCAACAACTTAGAGGCTACTCAACAACTTAGAGGCTACTCAACAACTTAGAGGCTACTCAACAACTTAGAGGCTACTCAACAACTTAGAGGCTACTCAACAACTTAGAGGCTACTCAACTACTTAGAGGCTACTCAACAACTTAGAGGCTACTCAACAACTTAGAGGCTACTCAACAACTTAGAGGCTACTCAACAACTTAGAGGCTACTCAACAACTTAGAGGCTACTCAACAACTTAGAGGCTACTCAACAACTTAGAGGCTACTCAACAACTTAGAGGCTACTCAACAACTTAGAGGCTACTCAACAACTTAGAGGCTACTCAACAACTTAGAGGCTACTCAACAACTTAGAGGCTACTCAACAACTTAGAGGCTACTCAACAACTTAGAGGCTACTCAACAACTTAGAGGCTACTCAACAACTTAGAGGCTACTCAACAACTTAGAGGCTACTCAACAACTTAGAGGCTACTCAACAACTTAGAGGCTACTCAACAACTTAGAGGCTACTCAACAACTTAGAGGCTACTCAACAACTTAGAGGCTACTCAACAACTTAGAGGCTACTCAACAACTTAGAGGCTACTCAACAACTTAGAGGCTACTCAACAACTTAGAGGCTACTCAACAACTTAGAGGCTACTCAACAACTTAGAGGCTACTCAACAACTTAGAGGCTACTCAACAACTTAGAGGCTACTCAACAACTTAGAGGCTACTCAACAACTTAGAGGCTACTCAACAACTTAGAGGCTACTCAACAACTTAGAGGCTACTCAACAACTTAGAGGCTACTCAACAACTTAGAGGCTACTCAACAACTTAGAGGCTACTCAACAACTTAGAGGCTACTCAACAACTTAGAGGCTACTCAACAACTTAGAGGCTACTCAACAACTTAGAGGCTACTCAACAACCTAATAGGCTACTCAACAACTTAGAGGCTACTCAACAACTTAGAGGCTACTCAACAACTTAGAGGCTACTCAACAATTTAGAGCTACTCAACAACTTAGAGGCTACTCAACAACTTAGAGGCTACTCAACAACTTAGAGGCTACTCAACAACTTAGAGGCTACTCAACAACTTAGAGGCTACTCAACAACTTAGAGGCTACTCAACAACTTAGAGGCTACTCAACAACTTAGAGGCTACTCAACAACTTAGAGGCTACTCAACAACTTAGAGGCTACTCAACAACTTAGAGACTACTCAACAACTTAGAGGCTACTCAACAACTTAGAGGCTACTCAACAACTTAGAGGCTACTCAACAACTTAGAGGCTACTCAACAACTTAGAGGCTACTCAACAACTTAGAGGCAACTCAACAACGTAGAGGCTACTCAACAACTTAGAGGCTACTCAACAACTTAGAGGCTACTCAACAACTTCACAAAGTTTCATGCTTCTAACTACACGGAATGTTGGAGAATTAGTGGTTTTCATATTTTATAAAGCTCATATAAGGAAAAAACTTCATTTGGGCCCCCGGCCCCCAGAAAGTAATAATTTAATTTTTTCCTCCCGTTACGATCGCTGGTTTGTACTCAACAACTTCCCAAAGTTTCATGCTTCTGCCTACTCGGGAAATAGGAGAATTAGTGATTTTCATATTTTATATAGGCCATATTAGGGTGAAAAAAAACGTTTTTGGCTTCCGGCCCCCATGAGTGTTATTTTTAAAATTCTTTTACAGCAATTTTCGTCGCGAGAGGCTACTCAAGAACTTTCCAAAGTTTCATGCTTGTACCTACACGGGAAGTTGGACAATTAGTGATGAGTCAGTCAGTCAGTGAGTGAGTGAGTTGAGAGCTTTGCCTTTTATAAGTATAGATGAAGTTAACCACAAAACAATAAAGCTGCTCATAAGATTAATTAGAAGATATTACATTTTTATTTAATTTTCTTGATTAGGCAGTTTAGCGGCGAAGTATTATAATTGAGCTAAAAGATTTTGATAAATCTCGAAGTTGCACACCTTCTTGCGATGAAAAAAACCTACTTTTAAAAATATGCTGTATATGTGTGCGTCCGTCTGTGTGTATGTTTTGTGTGTGTTCGAACACTAAAGCTTGAGTACCGTTTCAGTTAGGTGAACAGAATTTTATAAACAAGTAATAATCCTCTATGTAGCTTTCACACCCGTGCCGCACCACAAAGCACCGACACTGATGGTTTTTATTATGGCATTGTTTTGAGAAAACTTAATTAGGAAATAAAATGATAAGATCTTATTTTTAACCCAATAAAATGTAATTTAAATTCTTTGAGACGTAATATTAATAACTTGTATTTAACAAATATTTCATTATATGTTAAATTTAAAAAAAATAATTATAAAATGTAATAAATTGCGAAGAAATAATGTATTTAAAATATATTTATTTTAACAAGATTTGGAACAATGAATTTGTTATAAAGTTTTTGATTTAGATGTAAGTTTTAAAACCACATTGCTCGCGCCTCCAACTGCCACGGATGATCTCTTATTTTAACAAAGTGGCACGCCACTTGACTTCGATCCCTACAATTAGGGATACACTGTAAATAAACATCTATCATTCTCCTACCTATTGGCTGGATATTTCAACCCCGGTACCAGGGGCTGGATGTTAGCTGGACATATCTCTTCTGGTTCTAGGGACTGGACGTTAGTTGGAATATTAACCCAGGTCCTAGGGACTGGACGTATCAATCCCAGACCAGGGACTGGACGTTAGCTGGACATTTCAACTCCGGTATTAGAGACTGGACGTTAGTTGGACATATTTACCCAGGTGCTAGGGACTGGACGATGGCTTGACATTTCAACCCAGGTACTAGGGACTTGACGTTAGCTGGACATATCAACCCAGGCACTAGGGACTGGACCTTAGCTGGACATATCAACCCAGTTACTAGGGACAGGACGTTAGCTGCGGACATATTAACCCAGGTACTAGGGACTGGACGTTAGCTGGACATTTGAACCCAGGTACTAGGGACTGGACGTTTGCTGGACATATCAACTCAGGTACTAGGGACTGGACGTTAGCTGGACATATCAACCCGGTACTAGGAACTGGACGTTTGCTGGACATATTATAGAGGGACACACTTATAAGTATATAGAGGGGCACATTTATAAGTATATAGAGGGGTACTTTAAAGTATATAAAGAGGCTCATTTATAAGAATATCGAGGGGCACATTTGTAAGTATATAGAGGGGAACACTTTGTATAGACTCCTTGAATATAACATGGGCACCTGTCTCCAGCTTTGTAAGTACGACAATTCTGGGAATGTTGACATGAGGAAATGAATCCACGTGGTGGAGGGGGGCTGTGATAACGGGGGGAATCGAGTCTATATAAGGATGTGTTACTGCTATGTGGTAGTGTGCTGGTTGGGTGCTATGATAACGTAGGGAATCGAGTCTATATAAGGATGTGTTACTGTTATGTGGTAGAGTGCTGGAGGGGTGCTGTGATAACGGGGGGAATCGAGTCTATATTAGGATGTGCTACTGTTATGTGGTAGTGTGCTGGAGGGGTGCTGTGATTACGGGGGAAATCGAGTCTATATAAGGGTTGGCTACTGTTATGGAGTAGCTACCACCCAGGCATTGCAAAGACCAAGATTTCAAAACGATGCTTTACATGTATATGACATTGAGCATATATACAGTTTATATATGATTATTACTACCGCCGGTGCCAAGAAATAAGGCAAGCACCAGTCACGTTGTTTAAGGAGATAATTAATATAATTTATCAGATCAAAGATTTGCGTCGCAAAAGCGACATTTATGGTTAAATATTGACATAGGGCCCAAAATGACGAGGCTACGCTTTATTATAATTAACAAAGTAATTGTATGGATATAATGTTAATGATATAAATTATATTTAATATAACTATATAAAAAGTTAATAATGAAACTAAAATCCATGTCTCACCCTATCTAGTACTTAAATAGTAGTTCATTTTTTTTACGAGGCTTTGAATGACGTGTTACTTAAATGACGTATGAGAGAAGTGGATGATCTTATCTCGAGGACATGCCGAGTAAAAGTGACCGATCCTTTACCCGCAAGGGTTATAATAATAATATAAACAAGTTGATATGTATGTAGTGTAGTACCCAATAAAACAGCTGGGCTCACATAGCTTCACATACAGTTGGTAAAACTCTTATATTTTAATATACATTCATTGTATAACATCCATATCCTAGCTACAACAAATAACAACATATAATTACATATTAGTGCACATAAGCTAAGTTTATCATTTAGTATTCGAT
Organism: Ampullaceana balthica; assembly: GCA_944989445.1. NCBI lineage: Eukaryota > Metazoa > Mollusca > Gastropoda > Lymnaeidae > Ampullaceana > Ampullaceana balthica. The sequence goes on from CALYLW010001169.1 coordinate 92,599, forward strand.
AATTAGTAATATTTGTTATGTTTTTATTTTTGAAAATACATTTTGAAGAGATGTGTTATTTAATTAATGCAGACCTTTGTAGTAGTAATACTGCAAATGTGTAATTTAGATAATTACATTGTTCGGGTGCATACGAAAATTTAAAAAAAGAACGTTCGACACATATTTCAGTGTAAGTCTTAGATTAGAGCAAATATTATTGTATGTGTGTCTTAGGAAAAGAGCAAATATTATTGTATGTGTGTCTTAGGAACAGATAAAATAGTATTGTCTGTGTGTCTTAGGAACAGAGAAAATAGTATTGTCTGTGTGTCTTAGGAACAGAGAAACTATTATTGTCTGCGTGTCTTAGGAACAAAACAGATAGCATTGTCTGTGTGTCTTAGGAACAGAGAAAATATTATTGTCTGTGTGTCTTAGGAACATAGAAACTATTATTGTCTGTGTGTCTGTAGAGGATCGCAGTTTGAAGTGTGGGTGAGCAGACAGAGAAAAGTTCAGTAAGTTAGCCTTGGCATGAGTCTAAGAAGAAGTTGTTTGCAGAGAGCGGACACTTTGTAATCAATATCTACCTTTAAAAGGAAACAATAAATTAGCAGACAATTATGATCATGTTTTCTCTCTCTCCCTCTCTCTTTTTTATCCCACAAGAATTACCCTGACCCTGACAGCTAAATTTTGAGCTTAGTTTGTTTTTTCGATATAAGGTTTTGGCTAACCAGAAATAAGGGGCCGTCCATAAATGACGTCATGCGATTTTTGATGATTTTTTCACTCCCCCCTTCCACCATCGTAATGTGTCGTCACAAAAACGTAGACCTCCTCTAATATGAAGTCACAAAAACTTAGACCCCCTCCAATATGAAGTCACACAAACTTAGACCCCTCTCCAATATGACGTCACAAAAACTTAGATCCTCCTCAAATATGACGTCACAAAAACTTAGATCCTCCTCAAATATGACGTCACAAAAACTTAGACCCCTCCAATGTGTAATCTTTTAACCAACTACACAAAAAGAAAAGTGTGTTCAAGTGATGAGCGGGTCTAATTGATGATATAACCAGTCGAGCTGAACAATCATTCACATGGACATATAACTGGTGTAACTGGTATGCACAAAACGGTCTTGTCAAGGAATGACCTTATCGGATATCGGTGTTCATTAAGTTTCCACCCTTGTAGAGGGTTAATGGATTCAGGAACTTTCATCTCCATTTTGTAAAGCATAGTTTATCAGAAGAGCTGTCGTCATTTTCTGTCTCTGAGTCAGATTCAAGTACTGCAATTAGCTTAATACGCTTTTCATTTGGTTTGATAAGTAGGCGAAGTGTTTGAACCAATTGACTTCCAATAAGTTGTAAGTGATGGGTCAATGAATGGTTAAAAATAATTTAATTGTTAAAAAAGGAACGATTAATCGAGAAATTAATCGTTAATTTCCGCAGCCGTAAATCTCATGTACACTAATAGTTCTATAAAGTTATATAAAGATACGAATCTCTTGTGTACTAATAGTTTTCTTAACGTCTATAAATTTAAGAATTTAAAAAGATATGAATTTCATGTGTACTGAACTGTCGAGAAGGGGTGGCCTCTACGGGGCTCGACGGACAAGTAGGGTCGTGGACCTGACCGCGACACGAAACCAACAACTCCTGGCAAGCAATGCCGAAGTCCGTTATGTTAGGTGTTAGTTGCTAATAACATATGATTACAGTCGCTGTACGGATCTTAGGAAAGCATCTAGATGCAATGCCAATGATGAAAACCAAAGTACCTGTTGAGGGTCGGGTTAGTCCGAAGCGACCGTTTCGTCATCCTCATTTTACTAGCAACGCTATAGAGAGGATCCGGTTCAGGGCCAGGAGTGCCAGCACGGATTAGCAAAATGAAACGCGAAGAAAGCAGCGGACGCCAGCTCTGAGGAAACTTTCCAGTGGGGGTCACACCCTAGGTATGTCATTGATGATCCCCCGCTTAGCGGCGGTCCTAACTATTGAGACTCGTGTGCTTTGCCGGGGTGGAGCCAAAGTGGTAGCTGGTCGTAGTAGGGAATTCCACCCTTCCTTGTGAGGTCAAATATAGTGGGAGGCATTCTCGACTGTCTGTCCTGGATGCCCAGATGGCCGCTTCAGAAGCGACCGCTTTCGGTGGGGTTACGTCCCTTTGGGGGCCAGATAGCTGTGAGGGTCTTCCGGAAAGACCCATAAAGATCACTAGGCTCGGGGCTACTGATTTCTTCCACATGTAGGATCATGTGTACTAATAGTTCCCTTGACTTCTATAAAGTTATATAAATATACGAATTTAATGTGTACCAATAGTTCCCTTGACATCTATAAAGTTTTATAAAGATACCAATCTCATGTGTACTAATGGTTCCCTTAAGCACTTAAACTAATTTGTGTATAGCTCGTATAAGCAAAAAATGACATTATGGGGCCCCGGCGCCCCATGAGTGTTAAATTGAGAAAAAAAAGTTGCCAGTTACAATCCCGGGAGCGTGCTCAACAGTCTCAAAAATTTTCATGACGATCGTATGAACGGTTTAGTCAGTTATAAAGGACAAGCACACACACCCACACAAATACACACTCACATAATTTCAGTTTTATATATGTAGATTAAAACGCATAAATATATCTTAAGAAATTTTTTTAAAAATGATTTTAAAAATAATATTTTAAGAAGTAACTATGAAACGAGAGTTCAAAATAATATCTATAAAGGATCTTAGGCCACTGCAACCTATGCGTCAACAATGGGCCCCGTTCTGTCATAGGCCCCGCCTATCTCAAATTTCAATTATTATCCTTATTAATTCCTTATCACTACCCAGACTGCGCCAAGCGCAATCCATTTCGCATACTAAGCCGCATAGGGCCCTGTATCCATAAAATATATATTGTAAGAATATCCATATTATTGCCACCATGACAGAATACTACAATTATCAGAAATTATGTATCTATGTAAACAACAAAGACGATGTGAATATACAATTTGTGTTTTTCAATTTTATGTACTAATTGTATAAAAGTTCTAATACCTATAAATAAACCTCATTTTAGGATAACGTCGATAAGGAAATGGTTAGCAATTTATGTACATTGTATCCCAGGTTTATAGGGATCGAAGTCAAGTGGCTTGCCACTTGGATAAAATAGAATGCCTTCTATAAAAAAATTGCAGGATGAACAGAGGTACCATATAAACTTTGAGACAAATACATATATAATTGTCATTAAATAAAGTTCATAGTTGTCATATTTTTTTTTCAAAAATACGACTTTTAATAATATTTTTTTCCTCCGAACTTCATACACTACGCTTATTTATAATTTACACACAATGAAACATTTATATAAGACACGTTTTGAATGTTATGTCTCATACATTTTAAATAATGTATTTTAATAAATTAATTCAGATTTTCAAATTAATCTACTAATTTCAGTTTTGTAAAAACAAATTCGTATTAAATTTTTTTAGTACCGGTGCTTTGTAGTGCGTCACTGACAGGAAACACAATTTGAATGCACCTCCCAAATGGTTTCATTAATTCGTAAATATTTTGTGTTCTCTGCAAATTATGGCTTTTTTATATTAATTTTTATAGTTAAGCAATATTTTTTTTATTAGATACGACCCGTGGTGTAGCATACGCCACAGAATTGCTCATAGATAGTGCAAAGAAAGCGAGGAAAGAGCTGACACAAACTACAGCACGAAGAAATGAAAACTACGCGAAATATAGTTGGGGGGGGGGAGCGTACTCTCGCTGACGTATTTGTGTTCTCAAGACAAGCGCACTGCAATATTACCTGAAAATTTCTTTCGTCAATACAGAAAAGAGCTTATGTTTTTGTTTATGTATGTCTACATAACAAGGCGACTTTAAAGATTAAACAACTGTTAATAACGAGTTGAGTGGTTACTGAGGACATTTTATAACCAAACATTTTTTTAAACAATAAAAGTAACTTTGTGTACTATACTGTCATTATATGTTGTAGTTACGATATGAATATTTCACATTGAATGCACTGATAGATATATACGTGTTACTGTGTGTGCCATACTGTCATTACATGTTGTAGTTAGGATATGAATATTTCACATTGAATGCACAGATAATTATATGTTTGTATTATTTTATGTGTAGAGCTGAGAGCCCAGTCTACTACTGGGGTACAGCGCTATATAAAGTATCAAGTTATTATCATCATTATATTTATTATTATTATTGGTAATTTAAGTAGAGTGGAGACTGTAGACATATTAACACAAATTTCACGGCTAGAGGCCGAGTGATGTTTCCAATAAACAACGACTTGAGGTTGGCCTTACTCTACGAAAATCAGCTTCCAACACAATAACCGATAAGCCAAGACCTGAAATGGAACCCTCGTGGATAGCGGAAAATCCCCGACTAAGAAAACTTTAGCACCCAGATGTTGAGGTAGACATCAAGAGACTTGGCCATAGCTGGAAGAAGTTAGAGAGACCTGCGTCTCTAGCCTAGCCCAGAATAGAGATGCCCCGAGGACTATTGAAGGCAGCCTATGTCCTCGGAGCTGGAAGAAGCTGGAGAGACCTGCGTCAATAGACTAGCCCAGGATAGAGATGCCCCGAGGACTATTGTAAGCAGCCTATGTCCTCGGAGCTGGAAGAAGCTGGAGAGACTTGCGTCACTAGCCTAGCCCAGGATAGAGATGCCCTGAGGACTATTGTAGGCTGCCTTTATCCACGGAATGATAGTAAATGTCTAAAATGATCGACTGCAGCTCCTCATCGACGAGAAGGCAGAAGAAGTAAAGTAAAATTAAACAAAAAATATTTAAATCAATTTTTTTTATATTACTTTACAATTTAAGTTCCCGGTGTAATCATTGGCTGAAATAACTAACTAAAGGTGAAGTATTTAAACTTTGAAACAACATGGATATGACATAGAATTATCTACGATAAAATAAAATTATAATTTGCAACATAAAATACAACAAAATCTTATCCTAAGCATTGTAACCGTCTTATGCTTATGTACTTAGGTTGAACAATCACATATTTAGGTCAATGCATCGTGACATTGCTATTGAACATTGGTTCTAACCATCACACACATACTTTGGGTAAAGCATTGTCACAAGTCAAAGTCGTGCACGAAGTGCATTATTGTAACAAATTCATGTCCTTTAGTGTTACCCTCAGATATGGTGTCCGTAGGTTTATACCAGCATATGTGCATGCCTTAGGTGTTAGCCTCTCATATGATGTTGATAGGTTTATACCGTCACATTCCCATGTCCTTAGGTGTTAGCCTCTCATATGATGTTGATAGGTTTATACCGTCACATTCCCATGTCCTTAGGTGTTAGCCTCTCATATGATGTTGATAGGTTTATACCGTCACATTCCCATGTCCTTAGGTGTTAGCCTCTCATATGATGTTGATAGGTTTATACCGTCACATTCCCATGTCCTTAGGCGTTAGCCTCTCATATGATGTTGATAGGTTTATACCGTCACATTCCCATGTCCATATGTGTTAGCCTCTCATATGATGTTGATAGGTTTATACCGTCACATTCGCATGTCCTAAGGTGTAAGCCTCTCATATGATGTTGATAGGTTTATACCGTCACATTCCCATGTCCTTAGGTGTTAGCCTCTCATATGATGTTGATAGGTTTATACCGTCACATTCCCATGTCCTTAGATGTTAGCCTCTCATATGATGTTGATAGGTTTATACCGTCACATTCCCATGTCCTTAGGTGTTAGCCTTTCATATGATGTTGATAGGTTTATACCGTTACATTCCCATGTCCTTAGGTGCTAGCCTCTCATAAGATGTTGATAAGTTTATACCGTCACATTCCCATGTCCTTAGATGTTAGCCTCTCATATGATGTTGATAGGTTTATACCGTCACATTCCCATGTCCTTAGGTGTTAGCCTCTCATATGATGTTGATAGGTTTATACCGTCACATTCCCATGTCCTTAGGTGTTAGCCTCTCATATGATGTTGATAGGTTTATACCGTCACATTCCCATGTCCTTAGGTGTTAGCCTCTCATATGATGTTGATAGGTTTATACCGTCACATTCCCATGTCCTTAGGTGTTAGCCTCTCATATGATGTTGATAGGTTTATACCGTCACATTCCCATGTCCTTAGGTGTTAGCCTCTCATATGATGTTGATAGGTTTATACCGTCACATTCCCATGTCCTTAGGTGTTAGCCTCTCATATGATGTTGATAGGTTTATACCGTCACATTCCCATGTCCTTAGGTGTTAGCCTCTCATATGATGTTGATAGGTTTATACCGTCACATTCCCATGTCCTTAGGTGTTAGCCTCTCATATGATGTTGATAGGTTTATACCGTCACATTCCCATGTCCTTAGGTGTTAGCCTCTCATATGATGTTGATAGGTTTATACCGTCACATTCCCATGTCCTTAGGTGTTAGCCTCTCATATGATGTTGATAGGTTTATACCGTCACATTCCCATGTCCTTAGGTGTTAGCCTCTCATATGATGTTGATAGGTTTATACCGTCACATTCCCATGTCCTTAGGTGTTAGCCTCTCATATGATGTTGATAGGTTTATACCGTCACATTCCCATGTCCTTAGGTGTTAGCCTCTCATATGATGTTGATAGGTTTATACCGTCACATTCCCATGTCCTTAGGTGTTAGCCTCTCATATGATGTTGATAGGTTTATACCGTCACATTCCCATGTCCTTAGGTGTTAGCCTCTCATATGATGTTGATAGGTTTATACCGTCACATTCCCATGTCCTTAGGTGTTAGCCTCTCATATGATGTTGATAGGTTTATACCGTCACATTCCCATGTCCTTAGGTGTTAGCCTCTCATATGATGTTGATAGGTTTATACCGTCACATTCCCATGTCCTTAGGTGTTAGCCTCTCATATGATGTTGATAGGTTTATACCGTCACATTCCCATGTCCTTAGGTGTTAGCCTCTCATATGATGTTGATAGGTTTATACCGTCACATTCCCATGTCCTTAGTGTTAGCCTCTCATATGATGTTGATAGGTTTATACCGTCACATTCCCATGTCCTTAGGTGTTAGCCTCTCATATGATGTGTAGGTTTATACCGTCACATTCCCATGTCCTTAGGTGTTAGCCTCTCATATGATGTTGATAGGTTTATACCGTCACATTCCCATGTCCTTAGGTGTTAGCCTCTCATATGATGTTGATAGGTTTATACCGTCACATTCCCATGTCCTTAGGTGTTAGCCTCTCATATGATGTTGATAGGTTTATACCGTCACATTCCCATGTCCTTAGGTGTTAGCCTCTCATATGATGTTGATAGGTTTATACCGTCACATTCCCATGTCCTTAGGTGTTAGCCTCTCATATGATGTTGATAGGTTTATACCGTCACATTCCCATGTCCTTAGGTGTTAGCCTCTCATATGATGTTGATAGGTTTATACCGTCACATTCCCATGTCCTTAGGTGTTAGCCTCTCATATGATGTTGATAGGTTTATACCGTCACATTCCCATGTCCTTAGGTGTTAGCCTCTCATATGATGTTGATAGGTTTATACCGTCACATTCCCATGTCCTTAGGTGTTAGCCTCTCATATGATGTTGATAGGTTTATACCGTCACATTCCCATGTCCTTAGGTGTTAGCCTCTCATATGATGTTGATAGGTTTATACCGTCACATTCCCATGTCCTTAGGTGTTAGCCTCTCATATGATGTTGATAGGTTTATACCGTCACATTCCCATGTCCTTAGGTGTTAGCCTCTCATATGATGTTGATAGGTTTATACCGTCACATTCCCATGTCCTTAGGTGTTAGCCTCTCATATGATGTTGATAGGTTTATACCGTCACATTCCCATGTCCTTAGGTGTTAGCCTCTCATATGATGTTGATAGGTTTATACCGTCACATTCCCATGTCCTTAGGTGTTAGCCTCTCATATGATGTTGATAGGTTTATACCGTCACATTCCCATGTCCTTAGGTGTTAGCCTCTCATATGATGTGGATAGGTTTATACCGTCACATTCCCATGTCCTTAGGTGTTAGCCTCTCATATGATGTTGATAGGTTTATACCGTCACATTCCCATGTCCTTAGGTGTTAGCCTCTCATATGATGTTGATAGGTTTATACCGTCACATTCCCATGTCCTTAGTGTTAGCCTCTCATATGATGTTGATAGGTTTATACCGTCACATTCCCATGTCCTTAGGTGTTAGCCTCTCATATGATGTTGATAGGTTTATACCGTCACATTCCCATGTCCTTAGGTGTTAGCCTCTCATATGATGTTGATAGGTTTATACCGTCACATTCCCATGTCCTTAGGTGTTAGCCTCTCATATGATGTTGATAGGTTTATACCGTCACATTCCCATGTCCTTAGGTGTTAGCCTCTCATATGATGTTGATAGGTTTATACCGTCACATTCCCATGTCCTTAGGTGTTAGCCTCTCATATGATGTTGATAGGTTTATACCGTCACATTCCCATGTCCTTAGGTGTTAGCCTCTCATATGATGTTGATAGGTTTATACCGTCACATTCCCATGTCCTTAGGTGTTAGCCTCTCATATGATGTTGATAGGTTTATACCGTCACATTCCCATGTCCTTAGGTGTTAGCCTCTCATATGATGTTGATAGGTTTATACCGTCACATTCCCATGTCCTTAGGTGTTAGCCTCTCATATGATGTTGATAGGTTTATACCGTCACATTCCCATGTCCTTAGGTGTTAGCCTCTCATATGATGTTGATAGGTTTATACCGTCACATTCCCATGTCCTTAGGTGTTAGCCTCTCATATGATGTTGATAGGTTTATACCGTCACATTCCCATGTCCTTAGGTGTTAGCCTCTCATATGATGTTGATAGGTTTATACCGTCACATTCCCATGTCCTTAGTGTTAGCCTCTCATATGATGTTGATAGGTTTATACCGTCACATTCCCATGTCCTTAGGTGTTAGCCTCTCATATGATGTTGATAGGTTTATACCGTCAGATTCCCATGTCCTTAGGTGTTAGCCTCTCATATGATGTTGATAGGTTTATACCGTCACATTCCCATGTCCTTAGGTGTTAGCCTCTCATATGATGTTGATAGGTTTATACCGTCACATTCCCATGTCCTTAGGTGTTAGCCTCTCATATGATGTTGATAGGTTTATACCGTCACATTCCCATGTCCTTAGGTGTTAGCCTCTCATATGATGTTGATAGGTTTATACCGTCACATTCCCATGTCCTTAGGTGTTAGCCTCTCATATGATGTTGATAGGTTTATACCGTCACATTCCCATGTCCTTAGGTATTAGCCTCTCATATGATGTTGATAGGTTTATACCGTCACATTCCCATGTCCTTAGGTGTTAGCCTCTCATATGATGTTGATAGGTTTATACCGTCACATTCCCATGTCCTTAGGTGTTAGCCTCTCATATGATGTTGATAGGTTTATACCGTCACATTCCCATGTCCTTAGGTGTTAGCCTCTCATATGATGTTGATAGGTTTATACCGTCACATTCCCATGTCCTTAGGTGTTAGCCTCTCATATGATGTTGATAGGTTTATACCGTCACATTCCCATGTCCTTAGGTGTTAGCCTCTCATATGATGTTTGATAGGTTTGTACCGTCACATGCCCATGTCCTTAGGTGTTAGCCTCTCATATGATGTTGATAGGTTTATACCGTCACATTCCCATGTCCTTAGGTGTTAGCCTCTCATATGATGTTGATAGGTTTATACCGTCACATTCCCATGTCCTTAGGTGCTAGCCTCTCATATGATGTTGATAGGTTTATACCGTCACATTCCCATGTCCTTAGGTGTTAGCCTCTCATATGATGTTGATAGGTTTATACCGTCACATTCCCATGTCCTTAGGTGTTAGCCTCTCATATGATGTTGATAGGTTTATACTGTCACATTCGCATGTCCTAAGGTGTAAGCCTCTTATATGATGTTGATAGGTTTATACCGTCACATTCCCATGTCCTTAGGTGTTAGCCTCTCATATGATGTTGATAGGTTTATACCGTCACATTCCCATGTCCTTAGGTGTTAGCCTCTCATATGATGTTGATAGGTTTATACCGTCACATTCCCATGTCCTTAGGTGTTAGCCTCTCATATGATGTTGATAGGTTTATACCGTCACATTCCCATGTCCATATGTGTAGCCTCTCATATGATGTTGATAGGTTTATACCGTCACATTCCCAGTCCTTAGGTGTTAGCCTCTCATATGATGTGGATAGGTTTATACCGTCAGATTCCCATGTCCTTAGGTGCTAGCCTCTCATATGATGTTGATAGGTTTATACCGTCACATTCCCATGTCCTTAGGTGTTAGCCTCTCATATGATGTTGATAGGTTTATACCGTCACATTCCCATGTCCTTAGGTGTTAGCCTCTCATATGATGTTGATAGGTTTATACCGTCACATTCCCATGTCCATATGTGTAAGCCTCTCATATGATGTTGATAGGTTTATACCGTCACATTCCCATGTCCTTAGGTGTTAGCCTCTCATATGATGTGGATAGGTTTATACCGTCAGATTCCCATGTCCTTAGGTGTTAGCCTCTCATATGATGTTGATAGGTTTATACCGTCACATTCCCATGTCCTTAGGTGTTAGCCTCTCATATGATGTTGATAGGTTTATACCGTCACATTCCCATGTTCTTAGGTGTTAGCCTCTCATATGATGTTGATAAGTTTGTACCGTCACATTCCCATGTCCTTAGGTGTTAGCCTCTCATATGATGTTGATAGGTTTATACCGTCACATTCCCATGTCCTTAGGTGCTAGCCTCTCATATGATTTTGATAGGTTTATACCGTCACATTCCCGTGTCCTTAGGTGTTAGCCTCTCATATGATGTTGATAGGTTTATACCGTCACATTCCCATGTCCTTAGGTGTTAGCCTCTCATATGATGTTGATAGGTTTATACTGTCACATTCGCATGTCCTAAGGTGTAAGCCTCTTATATGATGTTGATAGGTTTATACCGTCACATTCCCATGTCCTTAGGTGTTAGCCTCTCATATGATGTTGATAGGTTTATACCGTCACATTCCCATGTCCTTAGGTGTTAGCCTCTCATATGATGTTGATAGGTTTATACCGTCACATTCCCATGTCCATATGTGTAAGCCTCTCATATGATGTTGATAGGTTTATACCGTCACATTCCCAAGTCCTTAAGTGTTAGCCTCTCATATGATGTGGATAGGTTTATACCGTCAGATTCCCATGTCCTTAGGTGCTAGCCTCTCATATGATGTTGATAGGTTTATACCGTCACATTCCCATCTCCTTAGGTGTTAGCCTCTCATATGATGTTGATAGGTTTATACCGTCACATTCCCATGTCCTTAGGTGTTAGCCTCTCATATGATGTTGATAGGTTTATACCGTCACATTCCCATGTCCTTAGATGTTAGCCTCTCATATGATGTTGATAGGTTTATACCGTCACATTCCCATGTCCTTAGGTGTTAGCCTCTCATATGATGTGGATAGGTTTATACCGTCAGATTCCCATGTCCTTGGGTGTTAGCCTCTCATATGATGTTGATAGGTTTATACCGTCACATTCCCATGTCATTAGGTGTTAGCCTCTCATATGATGTTGATAGGTTTATACCGTCACATTCCCATGTCCTTAGGTATTAGCCTCTCATATGATGTTGATAAATTTATACCGTCACATTCCCATGTCCTTAGGTGTTAGCCTCTCATATGATGTTGATAGGTTTATACCGTCACATTCCCATGTCCTTAGGTGTTAGCCTCTCATATGATGTTGATAGGTTTATACCGTCACATTCCCATGTCCTTAGGTGTTAGCCTCTCACATGGTGGTGATAGGTTTATACCGTCACATTCCCATGTCCTTAGGTGTTAGCCTCTCATATGATGTTGATAGGTTCATACCGTCACATTCCCATGTCCTTAGGTGTTAGCCTCTCATATGATGTTGATAGGTTTATACCTATAGGTATATACTAGTCTCATTTATTTGGAATGGGAAACGGAAGCTAAACGAAATTCACTATCTGAAAACCGTCAAATCATCATTTTTTTTTAAATATTTTTTTTTCACATTCATTTTATTTTATTTGAGGAGGGCGTTAAATATTTATAAGACGGTTGCAAAATAAAATAAATAAATAAATAAATATAAAAATAATAAAATTTAAATTTCGCTTACATTTAATTAAAACCAGTTGTCATGTGACATTTTGAGGAGTTTTTGCTTGAAACGTTATAAACTGATATGAAATCATCCCGACCTCTAGTTACCCCTCTCCTTCTCATTGACAACGGAATAGTTAAGGGGCCTAGGCGTCTACAAACGGGGGCAAACGAACAGGCACATCCTCTCCCCACCTGTCAGTAGAGATCTGAGAACGGAGATCGCACACCTACCACGTCACCCACCCACGTACGCGTCACGGTAATGCTAGCTACTCTGACTAGATAATTTCCATCTTTCTTTGACCACATACGTTGTTGTTGGGATCTTCAAGAAGTATTTGTTTTTCAACACAATCTTCTATTGCCCAACGTTTGTTAATATTTCTTGAGACACAATTATTTTTAAAAAAAACATTTTTAACAGCATTTTTATAGCGTTAGTTAGGTTTTTTGTTTGTTTTTGTTTTTTGTTAGCAAATCGTTTTTGGTTACGATTGCCCCATCCCCACATACGCTGTTTCGTGGTTACGAAAAAGCCTATTTAAAAAAAAATATATTACGCGTTTTTTAGTTAAAATAAAGATTTACTGTAAAAGTCACGTGCTAAATAAAATTTTTTTAAAAACATGATCTGCTAATATTATTTATTAATGAACACTGATCCAAGGATGGAAAAAAATTGATCATTATTTAAAAAATATTCATGAAAACCTCAATGTTTACCTTGCTATCTTTAGGCCTACTTACATAATGTATTTTCATTGATTGCTACTACTAAATTTAATATAATTATTTTGTAAATGAAGTATCTCAGGAACTAGTCATCACATCAACTGTGAAGTATCTCAGGAACTGGTCATCACATCAACTGTGAAGTATCTCAGGAATTGGTCATCAAATACACTGTGAAGTATCTCAGGAACTGGTCATCACATCAACTGTGAAGTATCTCAAGAACTGGTCATCACATCAACTGTGAAGTTTAACCTCTGATGTAAAAATGTATAGCACACTTAATTTAAAGTGAATTATTAAATAAATGTAACAATATCTAAAAGATCTGAAACGTAACATAATGTTTGAGATTGAGTGAGAATGGGAATTTAGTATTATGATTTATGTGAGAAATAAACCTGCAATTGAATATCCGAGTGTTTGTAATTACTGCTTTATCGTAAAAAACTCGGGTATATAACTATTGTGTTTATAATTGATGCAGTCTACGTAAGCTGTCAACTCTTGTCAGTGCTTTGTTTTTAAATCCCTTATATCAACTTCACCGTCTTGTGGTCCCGCCTGCCAGCCCACGGAATAAAAAAAGCAAAAAATTACCCACTTTCCATGATCATATCGAGCTGAAATTTTGCACATAGACTTGTGTCATCTAACAATGCATTGTACCAAAGTTTCAGATTGATCAAATGTACTGTAATTAAATGAATGAATTTTTAGTTTATCTTTATGTAGCATGTTTAGCCGTCTGCTATAATTGACCTACACGGTTCACTGGAGTTATCTCAAGCCCTCGATGTCACATGGTTCTGTTGCGCGGTGCGCATTATATTTGAACATAATCAATACTTTTAGTCTCAAATATAAGTGATTTATAGTCAAAAACTTTGTTTTTACGGGTTGTTTATTTTAATAGATAGTTTTGTGAAAGTTCTTAGAAAATACATCATGAAATGTTTAACATGAAATGTACTAACAATATTGAGAGTTTTCAAATAACTATATACACACATACACACATGGTACAAACAATATTGAGCGTTTTCAAATAACTATATACACACATACACACATGGTACTAACAATATTGAGCGTTTTCAAATATCTTTATACACACATACACACATGCAATAAATTATCCCTTACTATAAAAATGGAGAAAAGGGCATATTATGGAAAAAACACGTTATGTTTAGACATTAATATATTCATTTTTGACTTGCATTGATATTGTGTTTCCCGTAAATGACGCACTAAAAAGCACCGGTGCGGATGTATTTATCATGACTTTGTGTGAACAAAACTTTAAAAAAAAAGAAAATTAATGTGAAAATCGTAATTTATATTTAGAGCATCCATTAAAATGGAAATTTAAATCTAAGAGATATAACATAGATATTTTGTGTTTTGTAAATGTTTCATTTAAAATAATTTGAAAAATCGCACTGTAATATAAAGTATTAAAATATAATTAATCTTAAAAATCGTATTTATTTTTTAAGTATAAAAACCTTTAAATTTGTTTTATAACTTTAAATAGAGTAATTTACCACCTCGCGAACGCCATACGCTAAAAACAGCACCATTTTTTGCTTTCATTACCTAGTTTCTAAACCGTTCGACACAGGGTAAAAACGAAAGTACCTACAAGTAGTATGACAACAAGGCTACTATAATAAGACAGCATTCTTGTATTACTACGCGGGGTTAGAGTGTAAAGTCCATTTTAGCTGACCCAGTTGGCTACCGCCTGCCGAACACTTTTTTGCTTAATTTACTTCAAAGCAGACACTTTTACCTCAAAGCGGACACATAACCAAAATCATCAAAGAATCAATTTTTAGTTAATGGAGTCAACAAATAACACCGGAGATGTCAATAATAATGTAATAAACGTTTATTAAAGAAATTAGAGCCCGAATAACTTCGATCTATATATACAAAATAATACTATAGGTAGATCTATAGTCTAGTCTGGGCAGCAAACAGTGCACACAAAAGTGCCTTGTTTCAAAGATGTACAATTTTGCGTGCACTGTGCATGCCACCAGCCATTACACACATCACATTGTACCCAAATCTCTGCCCCTCCCCCTATTTTGCACACATGACACATTCCTTCCAACAAGAGATCCTCTTCTTTATCTAAAGTATCGTCATCTGCAGCCATGTCAAGCTCCATTGTTTGAATCAACTGTGAGTCCTCACTGCTACTATCAGATAGATATATTCCTGGATACTTCTTTACTTTCTTGGACTCACTATTTTCATTTTATTAATCTGCTCTTCTTCTCTCTTGCGTCTTTTTTCTTCCCTTTCTTGCTCTCTTTTCCTTTTTTGTAGCCTCTTTTTGTGCATCCTTTATCTTTTTGCTTTCTTCCCTCTCGATCTTTCTTTTCAGTTTATTTTTTTCTAATTCTTCCTTGTCTGCTATTTTCTTTTTTAATGCTTCTCTAAACTCTTCTCCACTGACCAAGTTTGGCATGGTTGGAGCATTTGCTGTTTTCTTCTTGTTTTTATTCCTTCTAACAAAAGAAGTCAGCTTCAAAATGTCATCTACTGTCAAGTTAGCTTTGACTGTGCAGTTTTTGGGTTCTTCTAGACTGCACGTTTCTATTAGCCCCACAGCTAAGGCTTGAATCTTAATCTCTTCTTCCTCTTTGCTAAGGTTGTCTCCTGAAGTAGAGCTTGTCATTGTCAGTTGACAAAATTTTTTATTAAATTGGTTGCGACCCATTTCATCATATAAAATGTTTGAATAGTCATGGAGTGCTTTAAGTTGTGCAGCAGACAAATTGGACTTTGGTGGTGATGATGTAGGTTATGATTCTGGTTGGGAAGATTTTTAAATGATAGACTTATTTTCATTCTCAAATGGGCTGTTTTCCTGTATAATGGGCTGGGTCTCTATGACTACTTGTGTTTCATTCGCAATCGGTTGTGTCTCAATGAGTGCCTGTGTGTAAGATTTGATTGGCTGTGTCTCAGTGATTGTTTCTGTGTAAGATTCAATTGGCTGTGTGCCAGTGGTTGCTGCTGTGTCGGATTCTATGTGTTGTGCCTCGATGATTGCTTGGTTATCGTTGGGACTCAATCAATTTGTTGTCATTTATGCTGTGCAGGGAGTTCAGCTTAATTTTCCTACATGAAAAAGTGTTCGCAACGAAGTAATATCCTACAAAAAAAACAAACAAATATACTTCAACGCGTACATGCCCTCAAAACGAACACTACTATTTTCAAATAACACTAGAGGCCAAGAGCTAGACCTTTATTTAACTACATTTTTCTGCAGAAAAAAGTGTTCGGTACGAAGTAAAATCCAACTTTAAACTTACTTCGTCGCGAACACCCCTTCGAAACGAACATTGCTATTAAATAGCATTGTAAAGTATAACAGCGTGGTTACTGGCCTATTTGTAAGTGATGATGCAATACCAAACACGTGTGTTTTCCAAAGCGAACAGGAAAAGTAGTCTTAACCCGGAAATCAACTCCGTTCTTCCTAGGGACGCTGACAGCATGCATGGTGCAAGGATAAAATGTTGACACACATTTACTCACAAAATAGTCAGTCCCGGCAAACGAATCGATCAAATGATATTGAAAACATAACTACTTTCGACTTACGGGTGTTCGTTTTCGTGTTAGACGGAAAATAAAATTACAGAGAACGCTTTATGAAATAGTGTTCGCTTCGACATAGCGTTCGCGAGGCGGTAACTTACTCTACATGTTTGTTTTATGTTTATGCAATCTCGACTGCTTCTTACGACATTGTAGTGAAAAGAATTTTATTTTATCCAATGGCATGCCACTTGATTTCGATCCCTGTAAATAGGGATATATTGTTGAAAAATGAAAGCATGCCCTTATCCTAGCCCTCCTATATTCAGATTATAAACAAAGTAATAGCACAAGTTTCTGAAAGTGGAAGGAAGGAAGGATCCTTCTAAGTTACTAACCTTTTGAAAATGTACTAGTTTGTTGTCTTTAACATTGTTTATTTGTATCATTTGAAATTTGAGCCCCATTCCCCCCCCCCTAAAAAAAAATTAAAAATAAAATTGTAAGGCATTCAGCCAAAATAAAATGTAAATGTAAAAAATATATTTTAAAAAATAAAAGTTATCTCCGAAAAAGGGACTGCAGCAGATAGCGATGAGAGAAGTTTCAGGTTTCTGCTGTAACCGCCATTTTCTTTTTAAAAAATGAAACAAAACACTTTTTTGTAGTAGTCACTTCATTCTTCCCAATACTTGTGGAAAATACAGTAAAGGAATGTTAATAGCTGTTTACTATTAGACTTATGACAAGAAGTGAAACTTCGTAAGATTTCATTTTTACCCTGTAGTACTTATAATAATAGGACACATTCATTGTTACATAAACATTCCTTCAATCATTCACAACCAATACAAGTAAATCATCCAAATATTTAATGAGAGTACTGTTACACATGTTGGTATATTGAGCAAATTAGTATATGATACAATGAACAGAACATTTACCATGTTAAAATAAAGCTATGATACAATGAACAGAACATTTACCATGTTAAAATAAAGCTATGATACAATGAACAGAACATTTACCATGTTAAAATAAAGCTATGATACAATGAACAGAACATTTACCATGTTAAAATAAAGCTATGATACAATGAACAGAACATTTACCATGTTAAAATAAAGCTATGATACAATGAACAGAACATTTACCATGTTAAAATAAAGCTATGATACAATGAACAGAACATTTACCATGTTAAAATAAAGCTATGATACAATGAACAGAACATTTACCATGTTAAAATAAAGCTATGATACAATGAACAGAACATTTACCATGTTAAAATAAAGCTATGATACAATGAACAGAACATTTACCATGTTAAAATAAAGCTATGATACAATGAACAGAACATTTACCATGTTAAAATAAAGCTATGATACAATGAACAGAACATTTACCATGTTAAAATAAAGCTATGATACAATGAACAGAACATTTACCATGTTAAAATAAAGCTATGATACAATGAACAGAACATTTACCATGTTAAAATAAAGCTATGATACAATGAACAGAACATTTACCATGTTAAAATAAAGCTATGATACAATGAACAGAACATTTACCATGTTAAAATAAAGCTATGATACAATGAACAGAACATTTACCATGTTAAAATAAAGCTATGATACAATGAACAGAACATTTACCATGTTAAAATAAAGCTATGATACAATGAACAGAACATTTACCATGTTAAAATAAAGCTATGATACAATGAACAGAACATTTACCATGTTAAAATAAAGCTATGATACAATGAACAGAACATTTACCATGTTAAAATAAAGCTATGATACAATGAACAGAACATTTACCATGTTAAAATAAAGCTATGATACAATGAACAGAACATTTACCATGTTAAAATAAAGCTATGATACAATGAACAGAACATTTACCATGTTAAAATAAAGCTATGATACAATGAACAGAACATTTACCATGTTAAAATAAAGCTATGATACAATGAACAGAACATTTACCATGTTAAAATAAAGCTATGATACAATGAACAGAACATTTACCATGTTAAAATAAAGCTATGATACAATGAACAGAACATTTACCATGTTAAAATAAAGCTATGATACAATGAACAGAACATTTACCATGTTAAAATAAAGCTATGATACAATGAACAGAACATTTACCATGTTAAAATAAAGCTATGATACAATGAACAGAACATTTACCATGTTAAAATAAAGCTATGATACAATGAACAGAACATTTACCATGTTAAAATAAAGCTATGATACAATGAACAGAACATTTACCATGTTAAAATAAAGCTATGATACAATGAACAGAACATTTACCATGTTAAAATAAAGCTATGATACAATGAACAGAACATTTACCATGTTAAAATAAAGCTATGATACAATGAACAGAACATTTACCATGTTAAAATAAAGCTATGATACAATGAACAGAACATTTACCATGTTAAAATAAAGCTATGATACAATGAACAGAACATTTACCATGTTAAAATAAAGCTATGATACAATGAACAGAACATTTACCATGTTAAAATAAAGCTATGATACAATGAACAGAACATTTACCATGTTAAAATAAAGCTATGATACAATGAACAGAACATTTACCATGTTAAAATAAAGCTATGATACAATGAACAGAACATTTACCATGTTAAAATAAAGCTATGATACAATGAACAGAACATTTACCATGTTAAAATAAAGCTATGATACAATGAACAGAACATTTACCATGTTAAAATAAAGCTATGATACAATGAACAGAACATTTACCATGTTAAAATAAAGCTATGATACAATGAACAGAACATTTACCATGTTAAAATAAAGCTATGATACAATGAACAGAACATTTACCATGTTAAAATAAAGCTATGATACAATGAACAGAACATTTACCATGTTAAAATAAAGCTATGATACAATGAACAGAACATTTACCATGTTAAAATAAAGCTATGATACAATGAACAGAACATTTACCATGTTAAAATAAAGCTATGATACAATGAACAGAACATTTACCATGTTAAAATAAAGCTATGATACAATGAACAGAACATTTACCATGTTAAAATAAAGCCGCTGTCTCTTCTATGTCCCGGTAAAGTAGATTGTTTTATTTCCTTTTATTTTGTTTTTCAATTGTTTTTGTTAATGGGTAGCAATATTTTGTGTGGTTTATTTCGCTCTAGATATAAAAATTCCCTGAATACTCCTATGCATGTAACTGGTAGCATGCCGATTGTTATATTAAATTATTAATTTTTTTTTATTTACTGATCATTTTCCAAGAATGCAATGTTAAATTTCTAATCAGGTCAATAAATGACATTGTGTTGTATAGTAATTATGTTTATTTAACACTTTTGAGATCCGTAAAGGGTATATACATTATGGAATACATTTTTCTCAAATGAACGTGTCTGCCTTCAAAATAAAACTCTTTTTATTATCGAATGAGTGTTGAATCTCTTTTTTAAGTACTGTTTTCATTTATATAGAGCAGGGGCTCTCCAAACTACGGCCCGCAGGTCAGATGCGGCCCGCGAGGCCCTCTCATCCGGCCCATGGAGACCTTTTAATCTCCAAAAAAGACACTTTTTTTACCAGTAGTTTACCACAAAACATCAAAACATAGTAGTTTGGAGTTATTAGTCGGCCCCCAAACTGCTGATTGACAGTTAATGCGGCCCTTCGGCAGAAAAGTTTGGAGACCCCTGATATAGAGTATAAAAACACTTTAGTACTGATACAATGAACAAGTTAATTTCAACATATATATATAAACTAATATTGTAATAATAACAATTATGTATATTACTGACATGGTATTTCTCACATCTATATAAACTAATAATATACAAATAAATATTTATGATCCCATTTACATGCTACTGTCCCACCTAATGTTTCATTTATATTTTTTTACATTTAATTCTACTTTGAATAACACATTTTAGCCAATTAAAAATAGTTTTACGCTTAAATGTGTTTCATATATTTGAAAAGCATCCAGGCATGAAATATTATTAAAATGTATTCTATATTAAATTAAGAAAACGAATTGTCCTTTTAGACCCAAAATTTCATTTATTTATTGTAAACAATGTTGCACCACTTATTAATGAGTATGTATTTCAATTATTCCATAAACCAATTCAATTCTAGAATGTGTACATAGCAATGTAATTTATCCCCGAGTATCTCACTGACAAGCATCGTGAGACAATACACACGTATCCATATATTCAGTTTAACACATACATCTCCATCTACTGCATGACAATGAGACTCGAGATATAATATATGAAAGTTAACGACAGCTTAATACATTTACTAGCAGAAAGATAGTGTTTTGTCACGTGTTGATCTATTTACATAATGTGATAAATTGTAGGTAAAAACTATTCAAAAGATTGTGAATCTGACCGATGCTCGGTGGTCTCAGGGACACCTTGACCCCGGGAAGAAATCCCTGCCTTCACATGGATTTCAACCCGTGGCCATCGGTACACCAGCCAAGCGCGCAGCCACTCGACCACCGTTTATATTTAGGACACTAAAATAAAAAAAAAGTAATTACCATAGTCACTATCCTCATATTCTAAACAATTTTGTGATTCTCATGTCTCGACCTATCCTCATATTATAATAAGTTTTTTCATGTTCATGTCTCGACCTATCCTCATATTCTAATCAGTTTTGTCATGTTCATGTCTCGACCTATTCTCATACAAAGAAATGAAGAGAAGAAATGCAATAGCAGCAGACAGTTTCCTATGAATATTCAGCGCCAGAAAAAAAACAGGAACATATAAATATGTATCAAAATTTGCACATTGAAAGAATATCTTTGGTATGATCTTCTATTAGGTTGCGAATGTTGCAAAGAAAATAGGAAAACATTAAATATAATAGTAATGTGGTTTATAAGAAGCTTTATGACTATGTCATGAAATGAAACGAAAACAAATACTGAGTTATTAAGAACAACATGTGCCCCAAGATCAATCATAAAAGCTATAAGGAAGCGAAAAAGAAATTATTTCATGGTATATAAGAAATATTGAATAGGAAGCGTATCTTTATGTTGAAAAGATATATTGTAGGGGAAACACATGAAGACAGAAAACAACATACGTGGAGAGCCTGACTGAATGGTCAACAAACTAATGTGGAAGCAATAAAGGGTCGTTCATAAAGCACGTCAAGCTATTTTTAAATCCCTTATATTAACTTCACCGGCGTCTCTCTCTCTCTCTCTCTCTCTCTCTGTCTGTCTTGGGCTCGGCGGGCGGAAAAACAGAAGTCAAAAATGACCCACTTCCCATGATCCGATCGAACTGAAATTTGGCACACGGACCCGTCTGACCTAACAATGCATCGTATCAAAATTTCAGATCGATCGAACGTACCATAATTAAATTAATGCATTTTTAGTTTATCCTTATATGAGGTATGTAATTTAAATTCACGATTTGTTATTGTTTTTTTGCCACGTGAAATTTTGAGCTGACGCATTGAGGCGACCCAACGAAGCGACGGGCGCTTTTGTTTACATTTTACGTGTCACTCTGAGCTCGGTCAAGCGAATCGGTGACCAGACTTTTCCCCTCTCCCCCCACCCACCCCTCCCCGCCCCCCACTAGGGTTATGAAGCAAACTTGAGTTAAGACAGATTCAGTCTGTAAATGTTTGAAAATAATCAATACTGTTAGTTATGTCTCATATATAAGGGATTTATAGTCAAAAACTTTGTTTTTACGGGTTTGTTTTTTAAATCCCTTATATTAACTTCACCGGCGTCTCTCTCATCATCATCTCTCTCTCTGTCTGTCTTGGGCTCGGCGGGCGGAAAAACAGAAGTCAAAAATGACCCACTTCCCATGATCCGATCGACCTGAAATTTGGCACACGGACCCGTCTGACCTAACAATGCATCGTATCAAAATTTCAGATCGATCGAACGTACCGTAATTAAATTAATGCATTTTTAGTTTATACTTATATGAGGTATGTAATTCGAATTCACGGTTTGTTATTGTTTTTTTGCCACGTGAAATTTTGAGCTGACGCATTTGAGGCGACCCAACGAAGCGACGGGCGCTTTTGTTTACATTTTACGTGTCACTCTGAGCTCGGTCAAGCGAATCGGTGACCAGACGTTTTCCCCTCTCCCCCCCCACCCACCCCTCCCCCCCACCCCTCCCCCCCCCACTAGGGTTATGATGCAAAGTTGAGTTAAGACAGATTCAGTCTGTAAATGTTTGAAAATAATCAATACTGTTAGTTATGTCTCATATATAAGGGATTTATAGTCAAAAACTTTGTTTTTACGGGTTTGTTTTATTAAATCCCTTATATTAAACTTCGCGGCCATCTCTTCATCATCTCATGGGCGGGCGGAAAAACAAAAGTCGAAAATGACCCACTTCCCGTGATCCGATCGAGCTGAAATTTGGCACACGGGCCCGTCTAACCTAACAATGCATCGTATCAAAAGTTTCAGATCGATCGAACGTACCGTAATTAAATTAATGCATTTTTAGTTTGTCCTTATATGAGGTATTGAATTCAAATTCACGGTTTGTTATTGTTTTTTTCCACGTGAGTTTGAGTTGAGGCTTAGACGTCGACCGTCGTGCCGACACCCCCTAACGACCCATCCCCCGTTAAAAGACAGGGGACATCACTCGGTTTCAGTCCGTAAATATTTGTGGCGTTGAAACATAATCAATACTTTTAATTATGACTAAAATATAAGGGATTTATAGTAGAAAACTTTGTTTTTACGGGTTTGTTTTATTAAATCCCTTATGTTAACTTCACCGCCGTCTCTCTCTCTGTCTGTCGTCATCTCATGGGTGGGCGGAAAAACAAAAGTCGAAAATGACCCACTTCCCGTGATCCGATCGAGCTGAAATTTGGCACACGGGCCCGTCTGACCTAACAATGCATCGTATCAAAATTTCAGATCGATCGAACGTACCGTAATTAAATTAATGCATTTTTAGTTTATCCTTATATGAGGTATGTAATTCAAATTCACGGTTTGTTATTGTTTTTTTCTTCCACTTCCACGTGAGATTTTGAGTTGACGCCGACCGTCGTGCCGACACCCCCTCACGTCCCACCCCCCGTTATTAAAGACAAGGGACATCACTCTGTGTCCGTCTGTAATTTTTTGTAGAGTTGGAACATAATCAATACTTTTAGTTCTGTCTCATATATAAGGGATTTATAGTCAAAAACTTTTTTTTTACGGGTTTGTTTTACTAAATCCCTTATATTAACTTCGCGGCCGTCTCAACTTTTGTTAACCTTGCTTATTCCATTTAAACTTTTGTAAAAATTCTTTTTAAAAAAAAATGAAATATTAGATGAATGCGATAGTAACATTAAACCGTTTTAAAATAAATTTATATGAATATACGCGTGCAATAAAAATATTCCTAAACTATAACAACGAATAAATAGCCATAAGGTGCAGAGAACACATTATATTTACAATTTAATAAATAAATTGTGCGTTTCATTCAAATTTATTTTCCCCGTCAGTGACGCACTACAAAGCACCGGTACTAATATATTTAATATGACATTGTGTTGACAATACCAACAATAGTAGATTGTGAAAATCTTAATTAATTTATTAATATCCATTAAGCTATCAAATTTATAATGTATGAGACATATCATAAAAAACGTGTCTTTTATAAATGTTTCATTACATACAAATTAAAAATTCGCATGGTATATACAGTTCGAAGAACACATTAATATTAAAAATCATTTTTATTGTTTAAAAATATTAAAACTATGAAATTTGTTAAATGAATATTATATATTTATTTATTTTACAGTCTATGTGCGCTGATCCCTACCATTTGTTCAATCTTATGTTATCCAAGTGGCACGCCACTTGACTTCGATCCCTATAAACTTCGGATACAATGTACATAAATTGCTAAGCATTCCTTTATCGACGTTCTCCTACAATCAGGTTTATTTAGAGATATTGGAACGTTTATACAATTATTACATACATGGGGTAAACACATATGTCATATTAACATTGTTTTTGTTGTTTTCATAGCTACATAATTTATGATAATTGTAGGATTCCCTAATTTTGACAACAATATAAATGTTATTACAACATATATTATATGGACGTTATTTTAATCCCTCGTTTCATAGTTTACTTCTTATAATAATATGCTTAAAATAATTTGTTAAAAATTTGTTTCGTAAAATATAATAATACTTGATTAAAATAAAGAACTATCATTGTAAATATAATTTTACTATAGATTTAAAATACAACATGTAAAATAATAACACATTTTATTATTATTAATAATATGAAATAATGTATTGCTTTAATTTCTGAAAACAATATCTATAAAACCAAATGCAGGTGTCTATCTGTCCTTTATTATATAATATTTACTGACTAAAACATCTTGTCCTCTGCAGTGTTTGTTATTCGAGTGTTTCTGAGCTTTGTGTCTTAATATATGTTAGTCGGAACGATATTTCTCTAGCTCTAGGTTATATCTCTCTAATGTGGTAGCTATTGAAAGTGTCCTCTAATTTTGTTTTATAAAGTTCTCACAATCACGTGATTCGTTGAAGATGAGGGGTTTCAAATTGTTCACTCAAGTTGGTGTACATTTGTTTATTTGTTTTTATTTATCGTATGCATGCTTGTTAAAAATAGGGGAGTCTCGTCCTGAGGTAGTGTGGTGTATTATTATTGATAGTTGTCAGACGTGTCAGTCTAAATACCAGCAACTGCAATAACTGAATCCAAATATGATTATAACTGTTCTAGTCATAAGAATAGACCTAAAAATAATAAAAGAACGTTGTGTTTATATAACTTTATAGAGGTCAAGGATAAATTAGTACACATGAAATCCGTATCTTTATATAACTTTATAGACGTCAATGGAATTATTACTACATGTGAGATTTGTATCTGTATATAACTTTATAGACGTCAAGAGAACTAATAGAACACAAGAAAGTCGTATCTTGAATGTTGACATCAATAAAAGAAAGTTATTCTTGGTGTGTTGGCTGTGGAGATAATTTAGAAAAGTTGTCAGACATAAGACATTAAACTATATAATATACTTTTTAGTAACGTAAATTTTTAAAAAATGTATGCATTAAAGGCAGAGCACTCTAGAGATACACCAAACAAATAAAAACCCAGCTTTAAATTGACGCTACTGCAGTAAAGTTAGCTCCTCTAACATCTATTCAATATCATAACTGTTTCTCACATCATTTTACTCCGTATAACGTCTGCATTAAATATTAAAATGTGATTTTGAAATAGATATTAAAAAATTTATAACTTAAATATAAAAAAAGTTGTTTGTGCTATTTTAAGAAACATTATTTTGTTAGAGACCAGTTATTTTATATTGTTTTGATGAAATACTTTTGTATTATGTTTGGTGAATTACGCACCAAATGATGTTACATTATTTATAGAGCGTTTGATAGTAAATGTTTGTGAAACAAACTTTTAAAAAAAAACACAATATAAAAGTGTAATTTGCAAGTAAACACCTATAAGATAGTAATTAATTTCTCTACCAACCACGTGACCTGTTAGACTGGTCTGTAGGGGCAAAAACGTTATTTTGTGAACATTTACAAATTAAATGTTTAATTTTTTTTAGTCAACGCAAATATACATATTTTCAATTATAACATAAATAAATATGTGAGACATAAATTAGTGGACTCTAAGCCGTCGACCTACATTCTGCACAGTTGTATAATGTACAGTGATATAATGTACAGTTGTATAATGTACAGTTGTATAATGTACAGTTGTATAATGTAAAGTTGTATAATGTAAAGTTGTATAATGTACAGTGGTATAATGTACAGTGGTATAATGTACAGTTGTATAATGTACAGTTGTATAATGTACAGTTGTATAATGTACAGTGGTATAATGAACAGTTGTATAATGTACAGTTGTATAATGTACAGTTTTATAATGTACTGTTGTATAATGTACAGTTGTGTAATGTACAGTGGTATAATGAACAATGGTATAATGTACAGTTGTATAATGTACAGTGGTATAATGTACAGTGGTATAATGTACAGTGTTATAATGTACAGTTGTATAATGTACAGTGTTATAATGTACAGTTGTATAATGTACAGAGGTATAATGTACAGTTGTATAAATTACAGTGGTATAATGTACAGTGGTATAATGTACAGTGGTATAATGTACAGTGTTATAATGTACAGTTGTATAATGTACAGTGGTATAATGTACAGTTGTATAATGTACAGTTGTATAATGTACAGTTGTATAATTTACAGTTGTATAATGTACAGTTGTATAATGTACAGTTGTATAATGTACAGTTGTACTGAATGTATTTTTTTTCAAAAAGTTCAGTGTTTCGTACTTAATGCCGTAATGTTTTCTGCCATCCGTTCTCCTCCCCTACCACTTTCTATGACACTTCGACACATCACCTTACTGAATAGTCACATTTGTGTAAATATTATTATATTATAATCCGAGATACGAAAGCAACACCGGAAAGGATTAATTTCGTAACTCGAGGCACCACTGCATTTGTAAAATGTAATAATTTGTCATAAATAAATATCGCTAAAATGTGCTTACAGTATATTTCCATTATAATTAAAAAAGCGAGTGATTTCTTGAAAACGATCTTTAAGATTAGGCTACTATGTATATACTAGTTTGTGCAGCGGTGCCGTGGCGCCTGCGGCGCCCCCCTTTTTTTAAGGGCGCCATCGGCGCCCATCTTTTTCAAAAGCCCAACTAACTTGTACTTGTATGATAAATACGTAATATTAAAATTTCTTAAATGTACACAAAGTATTTTATAATAGTTGTTTTTTTTTGTCAAAAGCCCAAGTAACTTATCCTTGTATGATAAATACGAAATATTCCTGAAAATAAAACAAAGTATTTATATACTGATTTTTACAGTGCTAATCACCACACGATTTTTTAACTAATTTTAAAAAGCAGCGCACTAAATTACTGCACCAAAAAATAACTATTTGAGTCAATCAGCACTGCTTAAAACACAACATTTAAAAAAAGCAGAGTGATGTCCCTTAGCGTTAGGCCACATAATTGAGCGTAAATATATATATGATATCCACAATATTATCAAAGTATTATTTATTACTTCTCTAGTACAATCTGCCCATATAGTCTTCTGCTGTATTGACATTATTTGTGTTATCTCACTTTTACCTGGTGATTTAGCTGGATACTTTTATCTTAGATTTCACCAAATTTCATGGCGATAATTTCAGCTGAAATGTGTACGGTTACAAATGAGTTTACAATATGACCTTACATTATCATAAGGTCAGCAGATAGAGATATGACCTTACATTATCATAAGGTCAGCAGATAGAGATATGACCTTACATTATCATAAGGTCAGCAGATAGAGATATGACCTTACATTATCATAAGGTCAGCAGATAGAGATATGATCTTACATTATCATATGGTCAGCAGATAGAGATATGACCTTACATTATCATATGATCAGCAGATAGAGATATGATCTTACATTATCATATGGTCAGCAGATAGAGATATGATCTTACATTATCATATGGTCAGCAGATAGAGATATGACCTTACATTATCATATGATCAGCAGATAGAGATATGACCTTACATTATAATATGGTCAGCAGATAGAGATATAACCTTACATTGTCATATGGTCAGCAGATAGAGATATGACCTTACATTATCATATGGTCAGCAGATAGAGATATGACCTTACATTATCATAAGGTCATCAGATAGAGATATGACCTTACATGATCATAAGGTCAGCAGATAGAGATATATTCCCCTGAATCATCTCTACTAGAATATTATTATTTCCTGCAAACTCTGAAAATCTGTTTAAAACATGTTTTTAATAAGCTCATAAGACAAATCGTAAAAATAGTGGAACAATCATTTCAAATAGAAATCCTTTAAATATTAAATTTAGAGAAACAAAATATTTAAACCTTCAACAATTATTAGATTGTTTATTCGTACTATCAATAAACACAATTTTTTTTTAAAATAGGCTACAAATGAATTTTAAAATTATTGTTTAATGAACTGTTGCTGTTAATTTTAATAAAGTCAAAAGGGCCAACAACTGAGTTAAGACATATCAGAAATATTTTACTTTTAAAAAAAACATTTTAACATAGAACACAACTAGACGGAATGAAGATCACAAAATAATTTCATTGCATAATTTTAGTGTACTGAAATTTAAAATTACTTCTTCCTATATAATAAAATAGCTAATATAGTGCATTGAAAAGCAATCTTTAACTTGCAAGAAGTCAGTTTTTGTCTAGTTCCAAAGTATATCATCTATTCAGTAGTTTACTCGTTGGCTAATTTGTTAATTTAATATCTGTAAAAGAATTTACGAAAATTGACGGTATTTAGTAAGATATGTATCAATGGACAAGATAAACCTTTCAAAGTCACGAATGAAGTGGAAACCACATTATTTTGGAAATGTCAAAAAATCATCACACATTAAGAGAATGCTATTCATTGGAGAATTAAATGTGTACGCATGTTTAAAATACCAAGTTGGCAGCTATTATTAATTTTTTTTTAAACTTTCAGTGAAAAATATTAAAATACCCGACTGATATTACATTTATTTTAAACAAAAGCAATAATAAGTCGTATTGCAATAAACAATAAATCTACAAGTATTATTTATTCAAGCTTTAGATAATCAAATATTAACATTTTAGAAACAGAATTATTGCCCTTTATACAATGAATCAATACAGTTTTGTATGTGTGACATAGACGATATATGTACATGTTATCTAGAATAGTGGTCCACAACCTTTTTATCGCTGCGGACCAGTCAAATTTGATAATTTAACAGCGGTCAAGCTGACCGGATTTTTTTTTGGGGGGGGGGAAGTGGACGGGGCAGTTTATTGTCCATACATGTGTTTTAGATTGTCTTGTCTTATCTATACAGACGCTCCTTCTATACAGAAGATTATTGCGTCCACAGGCCATGTCTGTTGGCAAGAGATGCAGCGTTCACAGGCCACGGCTATGAGGGTTCTACGCATTACCCAGCCGCCTTTATTTCCATAACTAGCCTTTGGTACCCATTCGGAGCTGGGTGGTCTCAAGGACGCCAGAGGCCTCGGTAACAAATCCTTGCCTTCACATGAATTCGAACCCGTTATCATAGATACGCCAGCCGAGCACGCATGCCACTCGACCACCGCTTTGATTTGAACGTTTTCATTAAATTGTATTTACATATGGCTTCAAAGTAAAATAAAATCATACTAAAATGATTTTAAAATGATTTACTGTTTTAAATTACTATAACGTTAAATCAATGAGAACCCTGAGCTGTTTCTCTGCAACCAGACGGTTTCATCTGAGGGTAATACGTGACAATGATATCAGAAGTGTGCTGCTTATGTTCAGTTTATTTCGTTGTTTTGTCTTCGTTGCTGTCGCTGCAGGAAACCGCGGTTCACAAAGATAAGATTTCGGAATTGGCAATAGAGATCCATTCTTAGCAATTGATGGTTCTTGTGGTTGGGAATTAGCGCTCGAACTCTTTTAATAGCACAGGCAGGTCCAACAACTGGAATAATAATCAGGCTCAGTCTGGCATATAATGCCAGCTAGTTAGTCAAACATATCCAAAATGCTTCTGTTCGCGCGCCGTCCCCACAATTAAAGTTTGGCTTTGAATGCAAGTATTTGTCGACCAATATGATAAGAGTTGTCATGTTCCTCTTCAGGGACACATTGAGTTCATTGAGCTGCTGAATATGTCACACAGGTGAGCCAGTTTTGCGTCTAATACCTTGTCACTGAAACGTTCTGACAGCGGTGATTTCTTTTCTGAATGAAAAGTTCTTATAATGAGGTGCAGCCAAAACGGGTTAAAAGTTTTTGCCTCTTGTCTATGGAAAGACCAAACAATCTCGAGAGAAATACACCACTGTAAATACAATGTGAATAATTTAATGTTCCTATGCCACCAGGTATCATTTGGTCTACGGCCCTGTACCGTTCTGCGGCCCGGGGGGGTTGGGGACCACTGATCTAGCGAGCTGACCCTAAAAGACGTAAATAATAATTGATACTTTATCCTTACCCTGATTGAACTATATTTATTTATTAAGAGTGAGACTTTAGAGCACCATTTAGTAAAATGTATACATAAATTTGCAGCAACTTATATTTACGAAATGTCTTCCACTCAAATAATGGTACATGACGTCATTATTCTGTTCTATGCCAATTATTTGTATGGTATTGATATGTGTAATTTTAACATATATATACTAGTGGTTGTACGGCAACTAAGGCGCCCACAGCAGCTGTAGGACGCCTACGCCGCCCACTTTTTTTGTCAAAACCCCAAGTAACTTATCCTTGTTTGATAAATACGAAATATTGAACTTGCTGAAATGTACACAAAGCATTTTATAATTATAAATCCTCAAATCCTATTTTTACATCGTTCTTTTTTCCAAAATTAAGATATAAGCTAAAACAATGACGTCATATATATTTTTTTACAGCGCGTCTTTAATTTGTAATTGATTTGCACACCTTTTGGTGCACACCTTTTATTAAATATGAGATCAAACAATGACGCAATATAATATTTCTTACCGTGCTATTTACCACACAATTTTTTTAAACTGCTATAGAATGTTGTACATCGTTCCTCAGCGTTCCACATCTATCCAGTGAGCCAGTGTCTTGGACTATTATTTTAGTTATATGGTACTGATAAAATACGTCTTGTTTTATTAACTGATTAATTTCGATTAATTTTATTTTTATAACGCATTTATAGATCCCGTTAAGTTGCGATTCATTATTTTGAGAAATCAGGTAAGTCACGGTAATTCCATGGCTCCCAAATGTTGTGACGTAACACAGCTAACTCGTTCTGCTATTCAAGAAATAATAAGTAAAATGTAAAAAAAATCTTTTTTTAAAAAGGACACGCTTTTATTTACAAACATTTACAGACTGAAACGCACTGATTTCCCCTGGCCTTGATGTAAACACGGGAAATTACGAGGGCTAGAGTGAAACCAGTGAGCCGTGGAGGTCAACTCTAGCAGACGACTATACATTCGAAAAAGTGATAAATAGAGATAAACTAAAAATTGATTAATTTCATTACCGTACATTCGATCGATCTGAAATTTAAATAAAATGCATTGTCATCCAAGATCTATCTGTGGTAAAAATTTGAGATCTCTAGGTCCATCAGAAGTGGTTTAATTTTACGTTTCAAGATTTGAAGGAAGGATGGATACAACATACAAACATTGTGACTTAAAAAAAAGCGTGTAAAAAAGAAAAACATTTTCGTTTATATATGCACGACAAAATAAATAGTAATAAAACGAGTGAAAAGTATGAAAGTAACAAAAAATAAAATTACTAATAAATTTGGAAAAACATCATAAATATTTTTTTTTAAATTTCAATCAAATTGTAATCGATCAAGTTAACTTTCATGGATTTAATTTTTTAACGATTAATCGATTAAATAATCTTTAATTTCCGCAGCCTTATAATTGTTACATAGATACGTTTCAGTAAGCATTCATCAAATAATCTGTTAATCTGTATATATAATTATCTACGTCGCCCAACTACTCGGGACACCACGCACGCGCGCCGACTCTCTAGCCCTCCTCCCACCCCCTTCACCAGAGCGAATATGTGCAAACAAGTATGACAAATGACACTCGCTGGGGTCGACCAATGGCTCGAGACCAACAATGATCCTTGCGTTCACTTGCATTGTTCCTTCACAGAATAACGTGAGATTCGTAGAGTACTGGTTATCACGACCACCTCATACGGGGAAGGTCCTGAGTTCAAGCTCCAGCGAAAATATTGGTTTTTTAATTTTTTATTAAAATGTCTGTTTGTGCCTGTTCTTTTACCCCTTTATTGCAAATACGGCTGACCCTCGATAGGGTCGACCAATCACAGTTTATGGTTGGCAAGCTAATATGGTAAAAGGTGGTGGGCAGGTAGATAACCACAGTGCGAATGTCTAAAAAGCAACAATGAGTCGGCAGTCCCCCCAAACAAAAAAAACACAAAAACAAACTGACGTTCACTTGCGTTGTGTTGATTTCTTCGTGCTGTAGTTTGTGTCCGTTCTTTCTCCACTTTCTGACCACTCTCCATGAGCAAGTCTGCGGCGTATGCTAAGCCTCGGGGCGTCTGATATATTATAAATACCCTGTCTATGTATGTGACGTATTTTCGGATCACATATAAAAGCAGCAAGGTATTTTCAAACTATGTTTGGCATTATGTCTGAAACACTACACTCTGAAAAACTAGTAACACAAATATTAATGTTATAATTTATATTACTCAGTGTCTCAACAAGCAGCTGACTCACAGAGCTTTGTATAAATTATTAAATAATAAAATGATTAATACAAATGTATTTATACATTCCTTCAATATAAAACATCTCCATATTAACTACTACAATAATGACAATAATAAGAATATTAATAAAGAAACAAAAACGTACAATAGCATGGCAATACACATATATGCTTATAAATTGAGTTATGTTTGTTTTTTGTTAAATTATTTTTAAAATTAAAGTTTGAAGAGATGTTATCAGCTATGTGAATATACAAAACAAGAGATACGTGTTTCTTATATGTTCACAGTAAGGGCGGTAAATCATGATGACATAAGAGCTGACGTTATCATTGGCAATCTAACATTTTTTATAGTTAATGTTAGTAAAACAATCAGGATAATATGCATACATAACGTACTATCAACTAGGAACATGAGAGGTAAGTGTTCAATTTTATCGTCGTAGTTAGGGTTAAAAGAAAGTAAATTGATAGATATGTATCATATGTAATTGAAAAGTAAGATATAACAAGAGTGGAGAAATATAGAACTCTGTTTCTGATTTCTTTTTAGTTTAAATTGTAGTTAGAAACTAAAAATCTGCAAGTTTTCATTATTTTTCCATGGGTATTTTAATTTTCTGATGCAATAGATATAATGTCATAAGCAAATCAATATTGTTAAATAAGACAGTATGTTATGTAGTTATGTCTCCTGTCAGCGTGAGTTAACTGCTGCTGTAACAGTATGATATGTAGTTATGTCTCCTGTCAGTGTGAGTTAACCACTGCTGTAACAGTATGATATGTAGTTATGTCTCCTGTCAGTGTGAGTTAACCACTGCTGCAAAGAAATGTCAGGAAACTTTGTTTAAAAGTGCCTTAAATATATATGTAATAATTTTCTTAAAACTGTTACTTGTGGAATAGTGTATGAGATTTAGGAAAATGGAGAATTTATATTATGATTTATATAAGAAAAAACATCATTGCAATGACATCAGACTGTTTGTATTTACTAAACTATCATTAAAATATCTGGTAAATCACTATTGTGTCTTTTAATTGATGCAGTCTACGTAAGCTGTTCACTCATGTCAGAGTTTTGTTTTTTAATAGTTACCTTTTGTGAAATTTCTTAGAAAATACAATCAAGAATTGTTCAAAATTAAGTGTAATAACAATTTAGCGTTTTCAAAAACTATATACTAGAGCTGGTAACGATTAATTTAAATTTAATCATTAACTTTTGAAAAATCAATTATTAATTTATCGTTAATTTAGATTAATTAAAGCCTAAAATTAAACTTTATGTTGTAATAAGTAACATTTATTAAACGTTCTTGTTGAAAAAATCTAAAAGACACTGGAATGTCTCGTTTATATGTCATTTTTTAACCAATTACGGAAAAAGACCAGTGTGAGAACATTATTTGGTTCAAGTGATGAGCGGGTCTAATTGACAATATAACCAGCCGAGCAGAACAATCATTCACATGGAACTGAGGTAACTGGTATGCACAAAACGGTCTTGGCAAAGAATGACAATATGGGATATCGGTGTTCATTAAGTTCTCCCCATTGTAGAGGGTTAATGGATTCAGGAACTTTCATCTCAATTTTGTAACGCAGTAATTCATCAGAAGAGCTGTCATCATTTTCTTTCTTTGAGTAAGACTCCATTACTGCCATTAGCTTATACGCTTTTCATTTTGTTTGATAAGCAGGCGAAGATTTAGAACCATGGTAGGCAAACTTTATCAACATTTTGAACATTCTCGTCAGTCAATAGTTTAAAACAAAATGTTCCTGTATTCGTCAGGAAATTTATTATTTATCGGTGCTATTTTTTAATTTTATTTGTTGCTACTTTTTTACTTCCAATAATTTGTAAGTAATGGGTCGATTAATCGTTAAAAAATAATTTAATAGTAAAAAACTTTTAATGATTAATCGAGAAATTAATTGTTAATTTCCGCAGCCCTACTATATACACATACTCTTGCAGTAAAATATCCGTTAACTATAAAAATGGAGAAATCGGCCTATTATGGAGAGAATACGTTATGTTTATTAATTAATTTAATCAATTTGGAAGCGCATAGATATTGTTTTCCCGTAAATGACGCACCACAAAGAACGGGTGCTGATGTATTTGTCATGAGTTTGTATTAGCAAAACTAAAAAAAAGAAAAGTAATGTGAAAATCGTAATTGATATTTTAAAATATCAATTAAATGTTATTTTAAATCTAAGAATTAAAGCATAAATATTTTTTGTTTTGTAAATGTTTGTTTCATTGCATGTAAATTGAAAATTCGTATTGTAATATAAAGCTGGAAGAAATGAACGTTCTTAAAAGTCGTATTTATTTTAAAAATATTTAAACCATAAAATGTATTTAATGACTAAAATATATGTGTCTGTTTTAATGTCAGGTCGTATTTTCAACAGTCCATGCTGCTTCGCTGGAGAGCGTTCTATTTAATCCAAGTGGCATGCCACTTGACTTCGATCCCAATAATTAGGGATACATTTTTAAGTGAGTAGCAAGCATCAGCGGCTTAAAGTGGGTATGTGCCGCTCGGGGCAGAACCCAATTTTGCCGCCCCCGCCCCCGAAAAATATCGTAATGCTATAAAGTAAAGCTAGTCTTTATAAGAACGTAATAATAAGGACACAATATATTTTTATGTTAGAAATAAAAAGAAATGCTTCCTTTCTTGAATAAAATTGAAGTTTATGTTTTTCCTCATTGCACAAGAGGCAGTTACAAAATGACGTCACGCGATTTTGGCCGATTTTTTACCCTCCCCCCCCCCAATCATCACACGTCGTCACAAAAACATAGACCCCCTCCAATATGACGTCACAAACATTTGCCCCCCTCCCCCCACCCGTAAGAGCCGTATTTTCTATTTGAAACTGAGCATTTTACAAATCACTTTTTTGTTATTTAAGCATGTATTTAGTGTAGGCTGTACTCTAACACGTTGAAAGCCATTTGAAATGTCATGAAATAAATTGTAAGCAATCAAATATTCAAGTAAACATTTTATTTAAAGTTGCGCGTTTTGATGTCACCTCACAATGCTTAACCACCACCCCCTCCCCCATAGGTGCGTGAAGTCATTTATAGACGGTTCTCAATCTTTCAGGAATCAATGTTTTCAGTTATACCATGCTCAATAGCCAAAATAGCTATAGCTTAGAATTGATGGAATTGATCATCTTGGTGTTTTCGTTATTTATCTTGATTCATTTTTCTTATTAACTTAATTTTAGAGAATCTATTTTAACACAATGTTCAAATTAATGCTATTATTTTAGGCAGGGTAACATCTAGCTTCAATATCTTTAAAAACTTGAATAAATTAACTTGTCTTGAATTCATTAATTGTTCCTTTCTTTCCGGTGGGTTAAAATATGCCTTGTTTGATAATGGCACGTAAGATATTTTGTATACTCTAATTTGAAGGCAAAATTTAACAGTCCAGTATATTAGCTGGTGTATGGAAATCTGTTATCTAAATTCGATATAACTTGTATAACTGCCAAAACTCACACGAATTTCTACAGTAATCTCATGTTATGAAGAATACAACTTTCTTCTCAACTATTTTTCTTCACAGCATGGATCATATTCGCTTCGATTACCAAATTTATCTCTCTCGTTCTTTGATTAAAACATTCGATTAAAAGAATGAGGTCTCCGCATAAAATTTTATTAAATGTCAAAGCATCCTTTAAGTATTCCATTAGTCTCTCTGTGAGAATCCGCTGCTAGGCATTTCTAACACTATACATATGTAAATAATTTCGGGCATCTTTGACATAAATAAGAAAATAAAAATATTTCATTGTGTCTATCAAAGTTCCTACGTCTGTTCGTGTGTTGAGCTTTTTGTCTGCATCTATAAGATATTCTATAGCTTTAAAAATAACCTCAAAATGGCTTCATGGTATAGTGACTATTTTGTATCCTGAATTCTGTTTAATGCCTTCGTTGTAGAAACAATTAGATATTCCAATCGGTGTATGAACATGGAAAAAGAATGCGCAATAATATCTAGTGTACGAAAATAGTTAGAGAGTTCGTTTCAGTTGGAGTATCATGTACTCCTGCATACTTTCTATGAGTATTAACGACACGCTTGGCCTCTGTAGTCCATTGTTTTAAGAAGATCATTTATTTTAATTCATTTCAGAAATGTCTTAAGAACCACTTGCCACTTGGTTTTGTTATTTATTAATAGTTTATTCTTTTTATACAATTTATGATTCTTTCCAATTGCAAAAAAACTTTGGTAATGTTGAGCACTTCTTCATGAGTTGCTACTTTTGTATTTGTGTGCCATGTTTTAATTCTATTAGATAAGCAATTTTATTCATTGTTTTTATTTATTCCACAAAATATAGACATTAAAATAAGTATGCTTTGAAATAATAAACCATATAAGTATGTCAACAATTTTGTTCCAGTAATTTACCTACTTTAAATGTACCAGCACATAATTGTCATGTTCCTACACTACTTCAGCCCCTATGTTTTTCAGCTTAGTGGCATTAGCATCAGAAGTCTTTGGATTAATAATAGAATAGGAGTTTAAATTTTGACATTACAAACGTCCACGTATTTTAACATAGTGTCTTCCTTCTCAAAAAATGTTATCTTTACCGTTTTTTTTCTTTTATTAAACTTTAGAAGCTAATTAACAAAGGAGGAATTTGCCGCCCCCCCCCAATGTGCCGCTCAGAGAATTCAATTCCTTCATGTTTCAAATAGATAGGCTACAATCAGGCACTGGTTTTTCAGAGCAGTATCATTAGTATCAGTAGTATCATTAGTATCATTAGTATCAGTAGTATCATTAGTATCATTAGTATCATTAGTATCAGTAGTATCA
Source organism: Ampullaceana balthica (assembly GCA_944989445.1). Classification (NCBI taxonomy): domain Eukaryota; kingdom Metazoa; phylum Mollusca; class Gastropoda; family Lymnaeidae; genus Ampullaceana; species Ampullaceana balthica. The sequence goes on from CALYLW010001169.1 coordinate 130,588, forward strand.
TTAGTATCATTAGTATCATTAGTATCAGTAGTATCATTAGTATCATTAGTATCATTAGTATCAGTAGTATCATTAGTATCATTAGTATCATTAGTATCAGTAGTATCATTAGTATCATTAGTATCATTAGTATCAGTAGTATCATTAGTATCATTAGTATCATTAGTATCAGTAGTATCATTAGTATCATTAGTATCATTAGTATCATTAGTATCAGTAGTATCATTAGTATCATTAGTATCATTAGTATCAGTAGTATCATTAGTATCAGTAGTATCAGTAGTATCATTAGTATCAGTAGTATCATTCGTATCATTAGTATCAGTAGTATCATTAGTATCATTAGTATCAGTAGTATCATTAGTATCAGTAGTATCATTAGTATCATTAGTATCATTAGTATCAGTAGTATCATTAGTATCATTAGTATCATTATTATCAGTAGTATCATTAGTATCATTAGTATCATTATTATCAGTAGTATCATTAGTATCAGTAGTATCAGTATTATCATTAGTATCAGTAGTATCATTAGTATCATTAGTATCATTATTATCAGTAGTATCAGTAGTATCATTATTATCATTAGTATCAGTAGTATCATTAGTATCATTAGTATCAGTAGTATCAGTAGTATCAGTAGTATCATTAGTATCAGAAGAATTTAAGAAGTTTTCGCAGTTGTTGCAACTTTATGATAATTCCTTTCTTTCTTTTATTAATTTCTTATTTGGCTTTTCTTTTACTTCGATTAAAAGCTCAACTTTCTTATACATTTTTATTGTTAGAAACTATATAAAAACTACTAGGAATTTGTCGCCCCTGTCAAATTGCCACCCGGGGGCATTCGCCCACCTGCACCCCTCGCTACGCCACTGCCCATAAGATAAGCACAGTTACACATTTTGTAAGAACATCCATATTTTTGTCACTATGAGAGACTTTTACAGTTAGCAGAAATAATGTAGCTATATAAACAACAAAGACAAGGTTAAAATGCGATTCTTGTTTTTCCAATGAATATACAAATTTTATATGCGTTCTGATATTACAGAAAAACAATGCTTCACGCAAAAGACACATTGTTTAACAATAAGACATGTATATAAATTATGGTCATTAAATACATTTAATAGTTTGAACTTTTTAAAATTAAAAACAATTTTAAAAGGAAATTTTATCTTTTAATTTTTAATTTCTATGCGTCTTTTGTTATTTACATACAATGAAATATTTATAAAACGAAAATTATTATTGTTATGTCTAATAGATTTAATTTTATATTTAATGATTTTTTAAAGAAGAACATTTTCACATTTATTTAATTTTCCTTGTCTTGTCAACACAAAGTGATATTAACAACATAAGCACCGGTGCTTTCTAGTGCGTCACTGACAGGAAACACAATTTAATTTAATTATATGAATGTGTTAATGTAACCTGTTCTCTCCAAAATATGCCTATTTCTTCATTTTCATTAAAAAATATGTACATTTGTATATACCGGTACTTCATAGAAAAAGTTATTTTATTACTTTCAATTGCATCTAATATGTCATTGTACAATTTTCAAAGAAATATTAAAAAGTAATAATTAAATAATGAACACTAACAAGAGTTTAAAGCTAACGCAGACTACATAAATTATAAATACACTAGTGATATAAACATGTTTTATACTATAGTTCAGTAAATACAAACAGTCGGGTGACCAATTGTACATTTGTTTCCTACCTAAACCATAACATGAAACCTACATTCTCCGTAATCTCAAATATTATGTAACGTGCAAGCCTTTTGAGACATTTGTTTCATTTATTTACGTCACTGTAAATTAATTGTCCTGATATTTCTTTATAGCAGCGTTTAAACTCACATTGATAGTAGGCTTTAGTCGTTTTAACTCACGTTGACAGTAGGCTTAGTCGTTTAAACTAACATTGACAGTAGGCTTTAGTCGCTTAAACTCACGTTGACAGTAGGCTTTAGTCGTTTTAACTCACGTTGACAGTAGGCTTAGTCGTTTAAACTAACATTGACAGTAGGCTTTAGTCGCTTAAACTCACGTTGACAGCAGGCTTTAGTCGTTTAAATTCACATTGAAAGTAGGCTTTAGTCGTTTAAATAATTTATTTTTTAATGTGTGTTGGAAAGTTATTATATAAAATTACTACATTTCATGTGTCCTTATATAACAGAAATGATTCTCTCATGACATTATTATCTGAGACATAAATTTATAAAAATGTATATGAAGAAAACAAGTCAGTAAGTCGTTGTTTTGTGTCTACTTTTTTCCAATATATTCTTTTTCAAAGACACATCAGTAACTTAGATTTACTTTTTCAAAGACACATCAGTAACTTAGATTTACTTTTTCAAAGACACATCAGTAACTTAGATTTACTTTTTCAAAGACACTTCAGTAACTTAGATTTACTTTTTCAAAGACACTTCAGTAACTTAGATTTACTTTTTCAAAGACACATCAGTAACTTAGATTTACTTTTTCAAAGACACATCAGTAACTTAGATTTACTTTTTCAAAGACACATCAGTAACTTAGATTTACTTTTTCAAAGACACTTCAGTAACTTAGATTTACTTTTTCAAAGACACATCAGTAATTTAGATTTACTTTTTCAAAGACACATCAGTAACTTAGATTTACTTTTTCAAAGACACATCAGTAACTTAGATTTACTTTTTCAAAGACACTTCAGTAACTTAGATTTACTTTTTCAAAGACACATCAGTAACTTAGATTTACTTTTTCAAAGACACATCAGTAACTTAGATTTACTTTTTCAAAGACACATCAGTAACTTAGATTTACTTTTTCAAAGACACTTCAGTAACTTAGATTTACTTTTTCAAAGACACATCAGTAACTTAGATTTACATTTCCAAACTCCTGTTAAATCTTTTTTTTATTATTTCATTGAAAAAATCTATCCAAAGACTATTTGTTAACCATTATTGGGATTATTAACCATTAGTCCGCAACACAATACGTACTGTCATTGGCCCCCACGAGGACCTACTCACATCAATTAAAAAGAGGAAATTACGATGGTACGGACACGTGAGAAGAAATGGAGGTCTCGCAAAACCTATTTTGCAAGGCACTGTCTAGGGAGGAAGGAAAAGAGGCAGACAAAAGAAAAGATGGGAGGACGATATCAAAGACTGGACCGGCCTGTCATTCAGCGACTCTCAAAGGGCAGCACAGGACCGGGACAGATGGCGTGTGTTAGTGAGCAGTTCACGATGGTGCCCCAACGACCCAACAACGGGTTCAAGTTCAAGTCTGATTATGAGTAGGCCTGTCAATATTGTTGAAAAATGCTGCCCGGGTACCCGTCCCAAATTTAAACGTGTACCCTGGTTACCCGTTCCTAAGGCCTCAAAATTTTCACCGTCATGCCTGCTATTATTATTAGCCTTATACTTCTTTGATTATCATGTCATCATTTATTTAGATGTAATAAATCAGCGATATAAAAATGATGACATTGAACTACACGTATAGTACAGTACAGTACAGTGGTGTAGAAACAATGAGCTGAGGGATGATAAAGTGATTTTTTATGAAGCACTTAACAAAGTTTTATAAAGATAAAGGGCCGTAATCGTATGATGACATGGTGGGTTATTTCTAGTTCATAGCTGACAACTGTTATAATTCACCAAACTTTCCGTATTTGCCACTACTGAGTGGACCTATCACCCTATTTTTGTTATTATATTGAAAATCATTCAACGATTTTTTAAACCCATGCATATAGCAGTTTTTTTTTAAATGTTTTTTTTTGTTATAGACCATTCGCTTAGGAGCCGACCCTCCTCCCCCCCAACACACTTTTGCAAGAGAAAAGTATTAAAACCAAAAAATAATAGGACAGCATAAACATTTTTTTAAACTAGAAGCTAGATCAGTTATTATGATTTTTTACTTTCTACTGCCTATCTTTGTATGTGTGCCGTTCGTTAGGCAAGAGTTACCGGTATTTAAAAAAAAGTAATTCCTTGGTAAAAAGCACGTACATTAAAAATCGTTGTTGACAACAAAATTTGTAAAACATTTTATTAAAACGTTCACAAAAATAAATAAAATGAATAAATAAGTTAAGTGCAGAAGTGTTTCACTATATTAGAGCTTCTGGTACTGGTAGAGCAGTCGAATTTTCTAGAATGTAGAAAAGGACTGATTATCTACAACATGGGTCTCCAAACGTTTTAGCCGGAGGGCCGGATTAACTGTAAAACAGCGGTTGGGGGGCCAATAAGAAAAAATCAAACATTTATGTTGTTTTTAAGTATATATTTAATATTATTACATTTATAATATTAATATTATTTAATGTTATATTAAATATTATTTAATAATACATTGATGCACTGCACATGAATACATGTATTAGTGGGAATGTTGAAATTGTTTCCTGGGTTCCAAAATATGATATATTTCTGGCTTTAGATTTGATGTCCCTAACATCAACAGTCCTGAGATTATAATAAGACAAGTCAGTTCTCAAATTGTTCTTCACGTAGTTCATCCTCGAAAATTTCTGTTCGCACAAGTATGTTGTTCCAAAGATTGAAAGGTACCTTGATGCAAAAGCTTTGACATTAGGAAAGTCGTCCTTGGGCAAAAACTGGTAAAACTCAAAAGCCCTTCTTTGAACTTGTATCTAAGGAAGTCATTTGTTTGCAAATCAATCACCTCAAGCTGCAGTTCATCTAAGCAACTGGCCACATCTGCTTCAAATGGATTTTGAAATAGCCTAATTTCTTCTGCTTTTGAATCCAAGTCAGAAAACCGCTCCTGAAACTGCAGCTGGAGGTCTTTGATGATCTCGCATGCAAATGATGTGGGGATCTCAGCTGTTGCTTCAGCCATGAAGACCTTGCACTGCTGAAAGTGTGTCAAGTTGTTGGCCTGTACTTGTTCCAAAAACTAGACAAGTTTAGCTCTGAAGGCCATTAGGTGATTGTATAGATCAGAAACTAGATTTGTCTCTCCTTGAAGTTTTAGGTTCTGAAAGTTTAAATAACCAGTAATGTCTGCAGAAAAGGCCAATTTCAATACCCACTATTCATCAGTCAGTAATGACTGTGGTTTTCCTTTACTTTCTAGGAAGTCATGTATTTCCTTTTTTAATTCAAATACTCTACTCAGAACTTTCTCACAACTTAGCCACAACTTAGCCATCTTACTGCTGTATAATATGGTAAATCTTGCGATTATCATTATCCATGCCATGAAAGAATGTAAATTATCTTCTTATCTTATCTATACAGACGCTCCTTCTATGCAGAAGATAGTTGCGTTTACAGACCATGACAGATGATCTGTTGGCAAGTGATGCAGCATTCACAGGCCACGGCTTTGTGGGTTCCACGCATTACCCAGCCGCCTAACAAGGTACCCATTCGGAGCGGGGTGACTCAGGGACGCCCTAGGCCCCGGGAACAAACCCTTGCCTTCACACGGATTCGAACCCGTGACCATCGGTACGACAGTCCAGTGTGCTGCCACTCGACCACCGCGTCCCCCATATTATAATAGCAAAGAAGAGAAAGCAAAATATATATTACGTATATAACATATATATGGGCAGTAGGTATGTACACTAGTGTAATAACTATTATCCTTATTTTTCAAAACGAAACTGAAACTTACATTCGAGGGACAACTGTATGCAGTAGCAACACTATTTTTTTTTAATTAAAAAAATATCACCCACCTTTTAATTTTCCTTTGTTCACACGTAGCGCTGTTTGACTAGCGGTAATGCGTGCCTTGATATCACTCTCTTTAGTTATGAAATCATAGAAAGTAGAAACTCTTATTTAGTAAGAGAATCTTTAGTATACTTCCGGAAATGGTGGTGTTTGCTTTCGCTAGTGTTATTCGCAAATTTTTATTGTAAAATACAGATAAAAATATTATATTTTAAAAATTATTATAAGGTCTCCAGGGGCCGGACCAGTGGGCCTCGCGGGCCGCATCCGGCTCGCGGGCTGTAGTTTGGAGACCCCTGATCTACAATAACAACACCGATATTCAATATCCATGCAGAAATACGTTAATGACTCGCTCGTAAGCCGACCCCCCAACTTTTCCCCCTTGATTTTGTCCAAAAATGGTCGACTTGCAAACGAGTATATACGGTAGGCATATTATGAGGAGAACACGTTATGTTTTTACATTAATTTAATCATTTTGGACGTGCATTGATATTGTCTTTCCTGCATTTAACGCACTACAAAGCACCGGTGCTGACGTATTAATTCTGAGTTTGTGCTAAAAAAAAATTAAAAGAGAAGAGCAATACATTTTAGAAATCAATTAAAATGCAATTATAAATCTAAGAAACATAACATATATATTTTGTGTTTGGTAAAAGTTTCATTCGGAGTATATTAAAAACTCGAATGTAAAATAAAGTTCTATAAAATGAATAATCGTAAAAATCGAATTTAATTTTAAAAATATTAAAAGCATTGAAATTTATTTAATAACTAAATAAAACTTCCCTGTTTAATCTTTACACGACACATTTTTAAAACTGTTTTTGGCGTGATAAAAAGCGTTCTATTATATCCAAGTGGCTTGCCACTTGACTTCGATCCCTTTAGTTAGGGATACATTGTTAAATGATTTACATGCACTCCATTCACATAGTCTTCATTTTCCATATTAATTATAAGTAATAGAACGTTAATACAATGAGTACATACATGGGAGAAAAATCAATTGCGTATTTATATTGTCTATATTGTTTACATTACAGTACAATTTCTGCTCACTGTGGTATTCTCTCATGATGACAACAATATTGATGTTCAAAATATGTGTAACTGCTCTTCCATTGATCTTATATTAAATTTTACTTTTAATAGTTTACTTCTCTCCAAGTTCTTCATTCTCCTGTTTGTAATCTTTTTCATCTATGAAAACTTCGATAATTTCTTTGCAATCAGTGTTTTCCTTCCGGGCAGTCTAAACAACTGCGTGTACTATTAAAGGTAAATAAATCTCTCACCTAACTAAAATTTGCAATTGTGTTAATCACTAATCTTTCTCTACACTCATCGAATGCAGTTACTAGTGCATTTTTCTATATATGAGTTTAATTTTTCCGAATTATTGTTTTTAAGAGCCTGCCCGATTTAGTATCATTAGTATCATTAGTATCAGTAGTATCATTAGTATCATTAGTATCATTAGTATCAGTAGTATCATTAGTATCATTAGTATCATTAGTATCATTAGTATCAGTAGTATCATTAGTATCATTAGTATCATTAGTATCAGTAGTATCATTAGTATCATTAGTATCATTAGTATCATTAGTATCAGTAGTATCATTAGTATCATTAGTATCATTAGTATCATTAGTATCATTAGTATCATTAGTATCATTAGTATCAGTAGTATCATTAGTCTCATTAGTATCATTAGTATCATTAGTATCAGTAGTATCATTAGTATCATTAGTATCATTAGTATCAGTAGTATCATTAGTATCAGTAGTATCAGTAGTATCATTTGTATCAGTAGTATCATTAGTATCATTAGTATCAGTAGTATCATTAGTATCATTAGTATCAGTAGTATCATTAGTATCAGTAGTATCATTAGTATCATTAGTATCATTAGTATCAGTAGTATCATTAGTATCATTATTATCAGTAGTATCATTAGTATCAGTAGTATCAGTAGTATCATTAGTATCAGTAGTATCATTAGTATCATTAGTATCATTATTATCAGTAGTATCAGTAGTATCATTAGTATCATTAGTATCAGTAGTATCATTAGTATCATTAGTATCAGTAGTATCATTAGTATCAGTAGTATCATTAGTATCAGAAGAATTTAAGAAGTTTTCGCAGTTGTTGCAACTTTATGATAATTCCTTTCTTTCTTTTATTAATTTCTTATTTGGCTTTTCTTTTACTTCGATTAAAAGCTCAACTTTCTTATACATTTTTATTGTTAGAAACTATATAAAAACTACTAGGAATTTGTCGCCCCTGTCAAATTGCCACCCGGGGGCATTCGCCCACCTGCACCCCTCGCTACGCCACTGCCCATAAGATAAGCACAGTTACACATTTTGTAAGAACATCCATATTTTTGTCACTATGAGAGACTTTTACAGTTAGCAGAAATAATGTAGCTATATAAACAACAAAGACAAGGTTAAAATGCGATTCTTGTTTTTCCAATGAATATACAAATTTTATATGCGTTCTGATATTACAGAAAAACAATGCTTCACGCAAAAGACACATTGTTTAACAATAAGACATGTATATAAATTATGGTCATTAAATACATTTAATAGTTTGAACTTTTTAAAATTAAAAACAATTTTAAAAGGAAATTTTATCTTTTAATTTTTAATTTCTATGCGTCTTTTGTTATTTACATACAATGAAATATTTATAAAACGAAAATTATTATTGTTATGTCTAATAGATTTAATTTTATATTTAATGATTTTTTAAAGAAGAACATTTTCACATTTATTTAATTTTCCTTGTCTTGTCAACACAAAGTGATATTAACAACATAAGCACCGGTGCTTTCTAGTGCGTCACTGACAGGAAACACAATTTAATTTAATTATATGAATGTGTTAATGTAACCTGTTTCTCTCCAAAATATGCCTATTTCTTCATTTTCATTAAAAAAATATGTACATTTGTATATACCGGTACTTCATAGAAAAAGTTATTTTATTACTTTCAATTGCATCTAATATGTCATTGTACAATTTTCAAAGAAATATTAAAAAGTAATAATTAAATAATGAACACTAACAAGAGTTTAAAGCTAACGCAGACTACATAAATTATAAATACACTAGTGATATAAACATGTTTTATACTATAGTTCAGTAAATACAAACAGTCGGGTGACCAATTGTACATTTGTTTCCTACCTAAACCATAACATGAAACCTACATTCTCCGTAATCTCAAATATTATGTAACGTGCAAGCCTTTTGAGACATTTGTTTCATTTATTTACGTCACTGTAAATTAATTGTCCTGATATTTCTTTATAGCAGCGTTTAAACTCACATTGATAGTAGGCTTTAGTCGTTTTAACTCACGTTGACAGTAGGCTTAGTCGTTTAAACTAACATTGACAGTAGGCTTTAGTCGCTTAAACTCACGTTGACAGTAGGCTTTAGTCGTTTTAACTCACGTTGACAGTAGGCTTAGTCGTTTAAACTAACATTGACAGTAGGCTTTAGTCGCTTAAACTCACGTTGACAGCAGGCTTTAGTCGTTTAAATTCACATTGAAAGTAGGCTTTAGTCGTTTAAATAATTTATTTTTTAATGTGTGTTGGAAAGTTATTATATAAAATTACTACATTTCATGTGTCCTTATATAACAGAAATGATTCTCTCATGACATTATTATCTGAGACATAAATTTATAAAAATGTATATGAAGAAAACAAGTCAGTAAGTCGTTGTCTTGTGTCTACTTTTTTCCAATATATTATTTTTCAAAGACACATCAGTAACTTAGATTTACTTTTTCAAAGACACATCAGTAACTTAGATTTACTTTTTCAAAGACACATCAGTAACTTAGATTTACTTTTTCAAAGACACTTCAGTAACTTAGATTTACTTTTTCAAAGACACTTCAGTAACTTAGATTTACTTTTTCAAAGACACATCAGTAACTTAGATTTACTTTTTCAAAGACACATCAGTAACTTAGATTTACTTTTTCAAAGACACATCAGTAACTTAGATTTACTTTTTCAAAGACACTTCAGTAACTTAGATTTACTTTTTCAAAGACACATCAGTAATTTAGATTTACTTTTTCAAAGACACATCAGTAACTTAGATTTACTTTTTCAAAGACACATCAGTAACTTAGATTTACTTTTTCAAAGACACTTCAGTAACTTAGATTTACTTTTTCAAAGACACATCAGTAACTTAGATTTACTTTTTCAAAGACACATCAGTAACTTAGATTTACTTTTTCAAAGACACATCAGTAACTTAGATTTACTTTTTCAAAGACACTTCAGTAACTTAGATTTACTTTTTCAAAGACACATCAGTAACTTAGATTTACATTTCCAAACTCCTGTTAAATCTTTTTTTTATTATTTCATTGAAAAAATCTATCCAAAGACTATTTGTTAACCATTATTGGGATTATTAACCATTAGTCCGCAACACAATACGTACTGTCATTGGCCCCCACGAGGACCTACTCACATCAATTAAAAAGAGGAAATTACGATGGTACGGACACGTGAGAAGAAATGGAGGTCTCGCAAAACCTATTTTGCAAGGCACTGTCTAGGGAGGAAGGAAAAGAGGCAGACAAAAGAAAAGATGGGAGGACGATATCAAAGACTGGACCGGCCTGTCATTCAGCGACTCTCAAAGGGCAGCACAGGACCGGGACAGATGGCGTGTGTTAGTGAGCAGTTCACGATGGTGCCCCAACGACCCAACAACGGGTTCAAGTTCAAGTCTGATTATGAGTAGGCCTGTCAATATTGTTGAAAAATGCTGCCCGGGTACCCGTCCCAAATTTAAACGTGTACCCTGGTTACCCGTTCCTAAGGCCTCAAAATTTTCACCGTCATGCCTGCTATTATTATTAGCCTTATACTTCTTTGATTATCATGTCATCATTTATTTAGATGTAATAAATCAGCGATATAAAAATGATGACATTGAACTACACGTATAGTACAGTACAGTACAGTGGTGTAGAAACAATGAGCTGAGGGATGATAAAGTGATTTTTTATGAAGCACTTAACAAAGTTTTATAAAGATAAAGGGCCGTAATCGTATGATGACATGGTGGGTTATTTCTAGTTCATAGCTGACAACTGTTATAATTCACCAAACTTTCCGTATTTGCCACTACTGAGTGGACCTATCACCCTATTTTTGTTATTATATTGAAAATCATTCAACGATTTTTTAAACCCATGCATATAGCAGTTTTTTTTTAAATGTTTTTTTTTGTTATAGACCATTCGCTTAGGAGCCGACCCTCCTCCCCCCCAACACACTTTTGCAAGAGAAAAGTATTAAAACCAAAAAATAATAGGACAGCATAAACATTTTTTTAAACTAGAAGCTAGATCAGTTATTATGATTTTTTTACTTTCTACTGCCTATCTTTGTATGTGTGCCGTTCGTTAGGCAAGAGTTACCGGTATTTAAAAAAAAGTAATTCCTTGGTAAAAAGCACGTACATTAAAAATCGTTGTTGACAACAAAATTTGTAAAACATTTTATTAAAACGTTCACAAAAATAAATAAAATGAATAAATAAGTTAAGTGCAGAAGTGTTTCACTATATTAGAGCTTCTGGTACTGGTAGAGCAGTCGAATTTTCTAGAATGTAGAAAAGGACTGATGATCTACAACATGGGTCTCCAAACGTTTTAGCCGGAGGGCCGGATTAACTGTAAAACAGCGGTTGGGGGGCCAATAAGAAAAAATCAAACATTTATGTTGTTTTTAAGTATATATTTAATATTATTACATTTATAATATTAATATTATTTAATGTTATATTAAATATTATTTAATAATACATTGATGCACTGCACATGAATACATGTATTAGTGGGAATGTTGAAATTGTTTCCTGGGTTCCAAAATATGATATATTTCTGGCTTTAGATTTGATGTCCCTAACATCAACAGTCCTGAGATTATAATAAGACAAGTCAGTTCTCAAATTGTTCTTCACGTAGTTCATCCTCGAAAATTTCTGTTCGCACAAGTATGTTGTTCCAAAGATTGAAAGGTACCTTGATGCAAAAGCTTTGACATTAGGAAAGTCGTCCTTGGGCAAAAACTGGTAAAACTCAAAAGCCCTTCTTTGAACTTGTATCTAAGGAAGTCATTTGTTTGCAAATCAATCACCTCAAGCTGCAGTTCATCTAAGCAACTGGCCACATCTGCTTCAAATGGATTTTGAAATAGCCTAACTTCTTCTGCCTTTGAATCCAAGTCAGAAAACCGCTCCTGAAACTGCAGCTGGAGGTCTTTGATGATCTCGCATGCAAATGATGTGGGGATCTCAGCTGTTGCTTCAGCCATGAAGACCTTGCACTGCTGAAAGTGTGTCAAGTTGTTGGCCTGTACTTGTTCCAAAAACAAGACAAGTTTAGCTCTGAAGGCCTTTAGGTGATTGTATAGATCAGAAACTAGATTTGTCTCTCCTTGAAGTTTTAGTTTCAGAAAGTTTAAATAACCAGTAATGTCTGCAGAAAAGGCCAATTTCCATACCCACTATTCATCAGTCAGTAATGACTGTGGTTTTTAGTAATGACTGTGGTTTTCCTTTACTTTCTAGGAAGTCATGTATTTCCTTTCTTAATTCAAATACTCTACTCAGAACTTTCTCACAACTTAGCCATCTTACTGCTGTATAATATGGTAAATCTTGCGGTTATCATTATCCATGCCATGAAAGAATGTAAATTATCTTTTTATCTTATCTATACAGACGCTCCTTCTATGCAGAAGATAGTTGCGTCCACAGACCATGACAGATGATCTGTTGGCAAGTGATGCAGCATTCACAGGCCACGGCTTTGTGGGTTCCACGCATTACCCAGCCGCCTAACAAGGTACCCATTCGGAGCGGGGTGACTCAGGGACGCCCTAGGCCCCGGGAACAAACCCTTGCCTTCACACGGATTCGAACCCGTGACCATCGGTACGACAGTCCAGTGTGCTGCCTCTCGACCACCGCGTCCCCCCATATTATAATAGCAAAGAAGAGAAAGCAAAATATATATTACGTATATAACATATATATGGGCAGTAGGTATGTACACTAGTGTAATAACTATTATCCTTATTTTTCAAAACGAAACTGAAACTTACATTCGAGGGACAACTGTATGCAGTAGCAACACTATTTTTTTTTAATTGAAAAAATATCACCCACCTTTTAATTTTCCTTTGTTCACACGTAGCGCTGTTTGACTAGCGGTAATGCGTGCCTTGATATCACTCTCTTTAGTTATGAAATCATAGAAAGTAGAAACTCTTATTTAGTAAGAGAATCTTTAGTATACTTCCGGAAATGGTGGTGTTTGCTTTCGCTAGTGTTATTCGCAAATTTTTATTGTAAAATACAGATAAAAATATTATATTTTAAAAATTATTATAAGGTTTCCAGGGGCCGGACCAGTGGGCCTCGCGGGCCGCATCCGGCTCGCGGGTTGTAGTTTGGAGACCCCTGATCTACAATAACAACACCGATATTCAATATCCATGCAGAAATACGTTAATGACTCGCTTGTAAGCCGACCCCCCAACTTTTCCCCCTTGATTTTGTCCAAAAATGGTCGACTTGCAAACGAGTATATACGGTAGGCATATTATGAGGAGAACACGTTATGTTTTTACATTAATTTAATCATTTTGGACGTGCATTGATATTGTCTTTCCTGCATTTAACGCACTACAAAGCACCGGTGCTGACGTATTAATTCTGAGTTTGTGCTAAAAAAAAATTAAAAGAGAAGAGCAATACATTTTAGAAATCAATTAAAATGCAATTATAAATCTAAGAAAAATAACATATATATTTTGTGCTTGGTAAAAGTTTCATTCGGAGTATATTAAAAACTCGAATGTAAAATAAAGTTCGATAAAATGAATAATCGTAAAAATCGAATTTAATTTTAAAAATATTAAAAGCATTGAAATTTATTTAATATCTAAATAAAACTTTCCTGTTTAATCTTTACACGACACATTTTTAAAACTGTTTTTGGCGTGATAAAAAAAGTTATATTTTATCCAAGTAGCTTGCCACTTGACTTCGATCCCTTTAGTTAGTGATACCTTGTTAACTGATTTACATGCATTCCATTCACCTAGTCTTTATTTTCCAGATTAATTATAAGTAATACAACGTTAATACAATGAGTACATTCAAGGGAGAAAAATCAATTGCGTATTTATATTGTCTATGTTGTTTACATTACTGTACAATTTCTGCTCACTGTGGTATTCTCTAATGATGACAACAATATTGATGTTCAAAAAATGTGTAACTGCTCTTCCATTGATCTTATATTAAATTTTACTTTTAATAGTTTACTTCTCTCCAAGTTCTTCATTCTCCTGTTTGTAATCTTTTTCATCTTTGAAAACTTCGATCATTTCTTTGCAATCAGTGTTTTCCTTCCGGGCAGTCTAAACAACTGCGTGTACTATAAAAAGGTAAATAAATCTCTCACCTAACTAAAATTTGCAGTTGTGTTAAACACTAACTACGTTGAGGAGTCATTGAGTGCAGTTACTAGTGCATTTTTTTATATATGAGTTTAATTTTTCCGAATTATTGTTTTTAAGAGCCTGCCCGGTTTAAATTTAAATATTAAAAAAAAACATTTCCTCAGTTTGACTCGAATATTAAGATTTAAGTTTGTTTATTTGTCTGTCCGTAAGGCACGTTTTATACAACTCCAATAGTAGTCCGACAATAATTGGACTTAAGTGATTAACTTAACGTTTGGAAAAAACATATTAACAGCGGTTGAGATAGAGTTAGTGCCACCAAAGTATGTGCGATATTAGTAACGCCTGCCCCTACTAATAAAAAGTAACCTACAAAGGGGACACTCTTTAAATTTATAAATATGTCCCTCTATATACTTATAAATGTGTCCCTCTATATATTTATAAGTGTTTACGTCTATATACTTATAAATGTGTCCCTCTATATACTTATGTGTCCGTCTATATATTTATAAATGTGTCCCTCTATATACTTTTAAGTGTTTCCCTCTATATACTTATAAATTTGCCCCTCTATATACTTATGAATGTGTCCCTCTATATATTTATAAGTGTTTCCGTCTATATACTTATAAATGTGTCCCTCTATATACTTATGTGTCCGTCTATATATTTATAAATGTGCCCCTCTATATACTTATAAATGTGCCCCTCTATATACTTATAAATATGCCCCTCTATATACTTATAAATGTGCCCCTCTATATACTTATAAATATGCCCTTCTATATACTTATAAATGTGCCCATCTATATACTTATAAATATGCCCCTCTATATACTTATAAATATGCCCCTCTATATACTTATAAATGTGCCCCTCTATATACTTATAAATATGCCCCTCTATATACTTATAAATGTGCCCCTCTATATACTTATAAATATTCCCTTCTATATACTTATAAATTGCCCCTCTATATACATATAAATGTGCCCCTCTATATACCTATAAATGTGCCCCTCTATATACCTATAAATGTACCCCTCTATATACTTATTAATGTGCCCCTCTATATACCTAAAATTGTGCCAATCTATATACTTATAAATGTGCCCCTCTATATACCTATAAATGTGCCCCTCTATATACTTATAAATGTGCCCCTCTATATACTTATAAATGTGCCCCTCTATATACATATAAATGTGCCCCTCTATATACCTATAAATGTGCCCCTCTATATACTTATAAATGTGCCCCTCTATATACTTATAAATTGCCCCTCTATATACTTATAAATGTACCCTTATATATATATGCCCCTCTATATACTTATAAATGAGCCCCTCTATATACTTATAAATGTGCCCCTCTATATACTTATAAATGTGCCCCTCTACATACCTATAAATATGCCCCTCTATATACTTATAAATGTGCCCCATCTATATACTTATAAATGTGCCCCTCTATATACCTATAAATGTGCCCCTCTATATACTTATAAATGTGCCCCTCTATATACCTATAAATGTGACCCATCTATATACTTATAAATGTGCCCCTCTATATACTTATAAATATGCCCCTCTATATACTTATAAATGTGCCCCTCTGTATACTTATAAATGTGCCCCTCTATATACCTATAAATGTGCTCCCTCTATATACCTATAAATGTGCCCCTCTATATACCTATAAATGTGCCACCCATTAGCCTCACTGTTACTCAGTGCATATTATTCCTATCCATAATCCATTTTCTTAAGAAGCCCGGTGAGTTCTTCTCCTTTGTGACAATTGATGAAAGTAATCGCTCCTAAACAATTGATGAAAGTAATCGCTCCTAAACAATTGATGAAAGTAATCGCTACTAAACAATTGATGAAAGTAATCGCTACTAAACAATTGATGAAAGTAATCGCTGCTAAACAATTGATGAAAGTAATCGCTCCTAAACAATTGATGAAAGTAATCGCTCCTAAACAATTGATGAAAGTAATCGCTCCTAAACAATTGATGAAAGTAATCGCTCCTAAACAATTGATGAAAGTAATCGCTCCTAAACAATTGATGAAAGTAATCGCTCCTAAACAATCGCACGTAATATTGAAACAACATCAATACAGTAATCAATTTGAACATGTTTTACACAGTATTTTAAAATAGATTTAAGAAGCTAAGAAGTTGAAAGATAAGTTACCCGTCTTTCCATTAACGCGTAAATATTATGCCTTTTACTTCATTCATCTATAGATACAATGTCCTTCATTTCTTATATAAAACATATTCAAAATGCAACACACATTTAATAAATAACATAATCTCCTACCTATCAAAAATATATTCCATTGTTTAGACCACAATTCACTTGCTACATCAAATAATATAGTTTGCCGCGCCTTTTCCTATTGACACATTAAGTTTTACTTAATTAAGTGAAACAGTCTTGCTCGGTTTTATATATTTAAAAAAAATAAATCTACAGCATTGAAATGATGTTATAATCCCGTAAGTAATGAAAACAGGTTATTTTTTTTTCTTTTGAAAATCTTTTTTTTTGTTTAAATCTTTTCTTTATATTCTAATTTTAAAATATCCTGACCACCTAAAACGATGCAATGTACTTCTTATTGATCTGGCTGCACTCTTGTCCCAGCTATTTAACACGTGTAAAATACATGTGTTTTGAAAGTAAGCAACACTATAAAAAATAAAATAGAACTATCTTATTTTGAATGAAACAAAATATTATTTATTATATTTATAAACAATTAAATTAAAGTTAACAGTGTCAAAACTAAATTTCTTTTCAATAAGGGGCCGTACATAAAGTACGTCACCCTATTTTTGACCATTTTTAACTCCCCTTCTCCCCTCTGTCACAAACTGTCACAAATCTAGGACCCTCCACCCCTTGCAAAGTACTTTACACTTTCGAACAAAAATATATTTTTAGATAATAAAATAATGAACATTTAATACAAAAAACCGTGCCGTCACACATAGCTGGATCCCCTCCCCCCTGTCACAAGCTGTCACACTTTCTTAAACCCCCTCCCCCTTCTAGAGCGTGACGTACTTTATGGACGGCCCCTAATTTTAATAAGCTTTAAAAGAGAAATACTGGCAGTCCTACTAGAAAGACTCTATTAGCAGACATAAATAACCGATATTTGTAAATGTAGTTTAACGTTTACAAAACTCACATATACATATACAAAAAAATAAATAAATAAACCTCCATAAAAATATCGTGGTATTGTTTATGGGCGTTAATGTTTCACAAACTAATATATCTTCAAATAATGACGTCACGACGTGAAATAGTATGGAGAGAAGCACGCTCTGTTAATCTTGTAGATTATTTCCTTTTAATTTTTAAAAATTGTTTTCGTTAATGAGTAGCCATATTTTGTGTGCTGTATTTCGCTCTAGATATTAAAAGTTCCATGCAAAAACCTACTTGTGTAGCTGGTAGCATACTTATTGTTATAATAATTTAATTAATGCTTTTTTGTTTTTAAATCCCTTATATTAACTTCACCGGCGTCTCTCTCTGTCTGTCTGTCATCATCTCTGTCTTGGGCGGGCGGAAAAACAAAAGTAAAAAATTACCCACTTTCTGTACGTAATTAAATTAATGCATTTTTAGTTTATCCTCATATGAGGTATGTAATTCAAATTCACTGTTTGTTATTGTTTTTTTTTCCACGTGAAAGTTTAAGTTGAGGCGTTGAGGCGATCCATCGACGTACCCGCGTGCTTTTGTTTACATTTTTCGTGTCACGCTGAGCTCGGTCAAGCGAATCGGTGACCAGACTTTTCCCCTCTCCACCCACACACAGGGTTATGATGCAAAGTTGAGTTACGACAGATTCAGTCTGTAAATGTTTGAAAATAATCAATACTCTTAGTTATGTCTCATATTTAAGGGATTTATAGTCAAAAACTTTGTTTTTACGGGTTTGTTTATTACGGGTTTGTTTTATTAAATCCCTTATATTAACTTCACCGCCGTCTTATCGTCCTTCGTTCGTTCGTCAACCGCGGAAAAACAAAAGTCGAAAATGACCCACTTCCAGTGAAGCCATCAAGCTGAAATTTGGCACACGGACCCTTCTCACCTAACAATGCATCGTATCAAAATTTCAGATCGATCAAACGTACCATAATTAAATTAATGCATTTTTAGTTTATCTATATAAATTATTATAAACTAAAGTAATGGCAGGGGAGATAATTTCGGTTTCATTCTGTAAATGTTTGTCACTTTTCACCGTAATTAAATGAATGCATTTTTTCAGTTTATAACCTTTTGTTTACGTTTTGCGTGTTCCCCTCTACCACCCCCCCCTTTAGTTCTGTCTCATATATTAACCTCGAAATCTTGTCTGTCATGATCTCTGTCGTTCGCGGGCGGGCGGAAAAACAAAAGTAAATATCGATGACAAGACCTTTCCCCTCCTCCACTCCACCCCTCAAGGTTAATCAATACTTTTAGTTATGTCTTATATATAAGGGATTTATAGTAAAAAACTTTATTTTTACGGGGTTGTTTTATTTCATGAATAATCTTTGGCTGGGAAGGCCGATCCCGCAGACAAAGTATGTTCAAGGAACCGATGAACTATTTAGTTACAAGTTACAGTCTTACATTAGCTGCTAGCAATTATTTTATTTAAAGGGACGCTGGCAGGATAGGGCCCCCGTTTGAATTGCTGACAGGGGCCCCGTGCAGTCTTAATCCGCCCCTGGTTTATTGACAGTGTATCCCTAATTGTAGGGATCGAAGTCAAGTGTCATGCCACTTGGTTAAAATAAGAGATGATGTTTAGACGTCTACGATTCCAGCAATGCGGTTTTAAGACTTACATCTAAATAAAAAACTTTTTAAAAAACTCATTGTTCTAAATATTTTTTAAATAAATATTCTTTAAATACATTATTTCTTCGCAATTTATTACAATTTATATATTTTTAAAAATTTAACATATAATGAAACATTTATAAAACAAAAGTTATTAATATTATGTCTCAATGAATTTAAATTACATTTTATTGGGTTAAAAATAAGATCTTATCATTATATTTGCTAATTAAGTTTTCTCAAAACAATGCCATATTAAAAACATCAGTGTCGGTGCTTTGTGGTGCGGTACTGGTGTGAAAGCTACATATATGATTATTACTTCTTTATGAAACTCCGTTCACATAACTGAAACGGTACTCAAGCTTTAGTGTTCGAACACACAAAAACATACACACAGACGTACGCACACATATACAACATATTTTCAAAAGTGTTTTTTTTTCATCGCAAGAAGATGTGCTACTTCGACATTTATCAAAATCTTTTAACTTAATTATAATACTTCGTCGCTAAACGGCCTAATCAAGAAAAGAATATCAGAATTTAATATCTTCTCATTAATCTTATGAGCAGCTATATTGTTTCGTGGTTAACTTCATCTATACTTACAAAAGACAAAGCCCTCAACTCACTCACTCACTGACTGACTGACTCATCACTAATTCTCCAACTTTCTGTGTAGTTAGAAGCATGAGACTTTGGGAAGTTCTGGAGTAGCCTCTCGCGACGAAAATTGGGGTAATTTTGAAATTCACACTAATGGGGGCCGGGGGCCCAAAATGTTTTTTCCTTAGACTGAAAATCACTAATTTTCCACTTTCCCGTTTAGGTAGAAACACAAAAATTTGGGAAATTGTTGAGTACAATCCCGCGATGGTAACATGCTAAAAAAAGTATTTAAATTGCCACCCACTGGGGGCCGGGGGCAGAAATGTATTTTTTCTTATATAAAAACTGACTCATCACTAATTCTGCAATTTGCCATGTAGCTAAAAGAATGAAACTTTGGGAAATTATTGCATACACTCCCGCAATGGTAACAGTCGGAAAAAAAATATTTAAATTGTCACTCACGGGGGGCCGGGGGCCCAAATGTATATTTTCTTATATAAAAAGTTAATCATCACAAATTCTCTAACTTTCCGTGTAGGTAGAAGCATGAAATTTTAGGAAGTTGTTGAGTACAATCCCGGGATGGTAACAGGTGAATTGTTTTTAAATTATCACTCACTGGGGTTCCGGGACCCAAATGTAGTTTTTTTTACACTACATTAACACATAAAGTTTTTTTATGTCTCAAATAGCGGCCTTCTATGAGAATTGATCTGTTAAAGCTAATTACAATAATTTGAAAAAAGTTAGTTTTGACACAGTTAACTTTAATGTAGTTGTATATAAATATTAAGTAAATAATATTTTGTCTCATTCAAAATAAGATAGTTCTATTTTTTAATCCTTTATCCTTGACTCGTGGTGAGTAACTCCCAGTTAAACGACTTCAAGGCAGGGCATCTGGAGACATGGCCAGATAAACGACTTTAAGGCAGGGCATCTGGAGACACGGACAGATAAACGACTTCAAGGCAGGGCATCTGGAGACACGGCCAGATAAACGATTTCAAGGCAGGGCATCTGGAGACATGGCCAGATAAACGACTTCAAGGCAGGGCATCTGGAGATACGGCCAGATAAACGACTTCAAGGCAGGGCATCTGGAGACACGGCCAGATAAACGACTTCAAGGAAGGTCATCTGGAGACACGGCAAGATAAACGAGCAGACAAGTTTATGAAATTTCACTGACGTTTAATAGGCACAAATAAATTAAATCATTTCCAATATATATATATATATACGAGCAACAAAGCCTGTCCAAGGACGTTCCGCCACCGTTCGGGCGCATGTTGTAACTACCCTACAAAGGCAGTCTCAACCGCGTCAAAAATACTATTCATTATAGTTAAAATAAATAACTCGTAAAATCAAAGCTTTTGACTATAAATCCCAACGCATATAAATAATTGAAAACAGAAAAACTAATGTTCCATATTTATATCCAATAACTTTAGATTTTATTATTTACTATTTTTGGAAACTCATGACATTTACATACCCACACTCACATGAGCAAATGAAAATTATGTGACATATGATTGAACAATATTAGGTTTGGGTCTTCAAATAACTTTATCAAGTATTTAGCTTTACAGGGCCAACTATACTTGAAGTTGTACATTTCAAATTCTCTGTTTCACCATGTGTATGGACAAATTAGATATTCCTTTAAATGATCCTTGATCACCAGTAAATACATATGGTAGTTTTGTATTGGTTCCTGGTAGCTTTCTTGGATTAGGGATTAGGGTAAGAGAAACAACCCCTATTTTATTTTACATATTTGATCCAATAAAAATTACACTGTCACTTGGCTTACCATAAGCTCCAAAATCAACACTTTAAAATAATATTTGGTACTAACCAAGGCTTGAAGTTCAACTTGAAGAATAATAGAATGACATTGTTTATACTTGTAATGTTTTGATCAAGATTATTTGGGGCACTTGATGCAGACATGCTTGCCATTGATACCAACACAATTTGGATAATCCCATAGCTGCTCAAAGTTTGGCAATCAATCTGTAACAATATTTCTGCATGTGGGTAAGGCATATGTTCATCAACAAAAACTTCCAAATAGCATCATGTCTCATAAATTATTTTGAAATTGTTAAGTGGTTATTCTATACAATGAGAAGTCGTAAGTCTGTTGAATGGTATCTGAAAAAACATAAGCAAAAGTAGATTATCTTATCTGTTTACAAACGCTCCTTCTATACAGAAGATTATTGCGTCCTACGCTTATCTATGGTTTGTGTTTAGTCCTGCATTTTTATTAGAGATTTAAATGTTGATAAAGTGTTGGTTTTCCTGGATTCTTCAGGCAACCCATTCCACGCCCGAATTCCGGACGGGAAGAAGGAAAACTTGTATGTGTTTGTTCTTGCATACGGAATAAGAAAGGTGTTTTTATCTTTATGTCTATCTGAGGGTTGTATTAAGTTATCTTTGTGTTGTATTTCTAAATTAGAATTAATTGCTTTATGTATGATTACTACTTTGCTCTTGGTTCTTCTATCCTCTAGTGTTTCAAGGTTTAATGATTTAACTAATGGTGTTATTCTTGTCAGTTTTGAATATTCTCCAGTAATGAATCTGGCAGCTCTTTTTTGAATTTGTTCTAGTTTATCAATGTTTTTTTTGGTGGATGGGTCCCATACAGAAGATGCATATTCTAGTACAGGTCTCACCAAAATGAGGTCACATTTTAGTTTTATATATCTATTACATTTGTTAAAATTTCTTTTTATAAAGCCTAAGGTTTTGTTTGATTTTTTAATAACTTCATTGACATGGGGATTCCATGATAGTTTCTCATTTATTAAGACTCCTAAGTATTTTGCATCTTTAGTTTGGGTCAGTTCTTTTCCATGAATGTAATATTTTGAGTTTATTTGTTTCTTTTCTTTGTTACTCTTAACATTTGACACTTTTCTGGGTGGAAAGACATACTCCAGTTAGTTTCCCATTTTATCAATTCATCTAAGTCTTTTTGTAAAATTTTGCTATCTTGTTCTGATTTAATTGTTCTATAGATTATATAATCATCAGCAAATAACCTAACTTTTGTACCTGTTGAGATGTTGTTGGGTAAATCATTTATATAAATTAAAAAGAGTAAGGGACCTAGCACAGTTCCTTGTGGAACTCCTGAGTTAACCCTTATTGGTGCAGATTTAGATCCATTAATTATTACAGTTTGCTCCCTGCCCAAAAGGAAGTCTTGGATCCAGTGATGTAAGGAACCTGAGATTCCAAAGTAGTTAAGTTTATTAAGTAAACTAAGGTGGTGAACTTTGTCAAATGCTTTTGAGAAGTCTAGTAATATTGTATCTATTTGATCATTTTTGTCTAAGCCTTTTGATAGCTCAGCTATTAAACCTATTAATTGTGTTTCACATGATCTGTTTTTTTCTAAAGCCGTGTTGATGTGGGCAAAGGGCATTATATTTGTCAAGGTGGTTAACTGTTCTACTATATATTATGTGTTCTAGTAATTTACAGTTGATACTAGTAAGTGATTTAGACCTGTAATTACCAGGGTCTGATTTATCCCCTTTCTTAAAGAGTGGAGTTACGTTAGCTAATTTTCAATCCTGGGGCACTTTACCCTGGTTTAGAGAGGCTTGAAAGAGAACTACAAGGATTGGGGACAGTTCATTGCTTAGTTCTTTTAATAACCTTGCAGGCAAATCATCTGGGCCAGTAGCTTTGTTTATTTTTAAGTTTTTTAGGAGTGAATGTATACCTATCTCATCTACAGTTATGTTACCTATTTCTTCCATTTTATTTAAATTTATTAAAACTTCTTTGTCGCCTAAGGCAGAGAAAGATGATGTAAAATATGTGTTAAGGATATTAGCTTTAGTCTCATTATCATTATAGGTTTTATTATTTGAGCCTTTTAGTGTAGCTATTCCTGAAGGTTCCATTTTTTTAGATTTGATAAAGGACCATAAGTTTTTATTGTTATCTTTGGTAATTACATTGTTTATATATTCATTTTGGAGGTTTCGACTAAGTTTTTGTGTCAAGTGTTTAATCTTTAAGTATTTTTTGTGTATCCTATATGAATAGGTAGCTTTATATTTCTTAAATATGTTCTCTTTTTGTTTGCATAGCTTTTTCAATCTATAATTGAACAAGCATTTGTTAATTTTATTTGATGTTAGTTTTGTTGGAACATTCTCATCCATTATAGTTTTTAGATTTGTTTTTATATCTTTCCAAATTTCTTCTACTGGGCTATTTGTGTTAAATTTACTTAGGAAAGTTTGTTGGAAGTTAGCCGCTGATTGGTGTAGTTTTATTGAATTACATTTATTCCAAAGATAGATTATTCTTCTAGGTATCTTATTAATTTTAGTTTTCATTGTATTGGTGACCCTAACAATATCATGGTCGGACAGTCCTGGAATTATTTTATAGTCTAACACTAGTCCTGGTCTATTTGTTAGGAATAAATCTAGTGTTTTATTTTTCCTTGTTGCTGTTTTTACCACCTGTTCTAGGTTTACGTTGTTTATAGTGTCTAAAAAGTTGTCATTAATTTCTTTGTTAGTTTGATCGTTATCAATTGTATAATTTTTCCAATTTATTATTAATATATCAATATATTATATATATATATAGATTAATATTTAACTAATAAGAAATATTACTGACAAAGCAAACTATTACTATGTCATATCTTATTATCTGTATGAATATCAATATCACCTTAAAATTAATATAAAAAATTAAAATGTGTCAGATGAGTGAAAAAAATGCATATTAATTAAAATATCTAATAATATATAATATTTTGTAGATAACCCAGCAACAAACTTAATTTTTGTAATAATAATAAATGATAATGTGCTGATTTCACTATAGTCTATAGTCCTGAATTATTTAAGCTTTGAATTTTAAAATTAATTACTTTCTTAATTTAAAAAAAAATAAAAAACCGTTAAAGTTAAAGTGATGAAGATTTCACTAACAAAACTTCTACAAATGACAGGGATATTTGTCAAAGCGTGCAATAAGTAGTTAATTGATGTTAATTTACTTTAATAATTATTAGCCTTATTAGTTTTTAAAATTATTGTTTTCAAACAGTAACACAAATTAACTTACCTCAGTGACTCAGTCAATGTGTTAAGGCTAAAGCAAGCCTTTTTTCGGGAGAAATTGATTTCCAAAATTATTGTGGGTTTTTCAATACGTGGCCTTATTATTATATTAATCTTTAAATTTAATTAAATGCTTTAGGTCTCATACAGAAAAAATCATAAAAATAAAAGCTTCTTGATCTTGGACTACAAACTACTTCGTTGACTCTAGTGCCAGCGGCTTAGGCTTAGGGCTAGGGTTTAAACACATGTCATCTGATCTCTACCCTTCGTAATAAAATAATGGGGAAAATATATTTATATATGATTTGTATATATTCCAATTCTAAATGCAAATATTAAAGTAAAACAGTGGTTTGTTAAGCTTATCAAATAAAAACGAAAGTAGGCGGTGTCTATATATACAAACAAAACGTGTGTTTAAATAGCAAAAAGATAAAGGTTAAAGGTTGTACTCAAGAGAAACAATGAAAATCGCGCGAGATCAGCTGAAGCAAACGCTTGCAGTGTAGCCACCCTAAAAATTACATTTCAGATGCGAGTTCGCGTGTATACTAGATTTGCGAATTCGCGTGCAGTGGAGCCACAGTCTAACTTGACATCCTTTGTATTTGTATTGTTTTATTAAGTCTAACTCTTTCTCTAACTCTATAACTTCAGGGTCATTGGGGTCGATTAATTTTAGTATTGGTATTTGGTGTCTGAGTTCTTTCTCTCGCTCCTTACGTTCTTTGTGTATGCGTGCGGCGATTGTCTGGGTAACTCTTCTCACTGTTGATTTGAAGAGTTCCCAGTGTCTGCCTATGTTGTTAGTTGGTATTGTTGTTGTATATTGTTTGATTATAAAAGTTATTGTTTCTAGATATTTGTTGTTTTCCAAAAGAGTTTTGTTGAATTTCTAGTGTGGGGACCGTCCGGTGGCCTTATCATTGCGTCCGTTTAGCTGTACCTTGATTGCATTATGATCTGTGTATTTAAGCGTGTCTTCTATGTGTATTGCCCTATATATAGTTGAAGATGTTGGCACATACATCCTATCCAGCCTGGCACTTGTTGTGCGCAGGGTTCTTTGGTGTGTTGTTTCCCTCCCTTTGGGGTACTTTTCCCTGTAGGCAACGATTAGGCTGTATGTGTCGGTGATGTATCTTATAATTTCCGTCGGACTATTTTCTTCTATAATAATTTCGTCTCTAGTTCTATGTTGGTTGGTGGCGTCTAATGATTCGTTAACATAATTAAAATCTCCTCCCATTATAATTTCCTCCCTGTCATGAATCTGAGCTATGAATTGTGGGAGTTTCCCGTAGAAATATTTCCTCCTATTCTTATCTGCTGATGCGTATATGTTGATAAGTGTGTACTTTTGTAGGTTGTTTGTGATGTTGACTGTGGTCATCTGGTGCGTATATGTTGATAAGTGTGTACTTTTGTTGGTTGTTTGTTATGTTGACTGTTATTATCTGGTGCGTATATGTTGATAAGTGTGTACTTTTGTTGGTGGTTTGTGATGTTGACTGTGGTTATCTGGTGCGTATATGTTGATAAGTATGTACTTTTGTTGGTTGTTTGTTATGTTGACTGTGGTTATCTGGTGCTATATGTTGATAAGTGTGTAATTTTGTTGGTTGTTTGTGGTGTTGACTATGGTTATTTGGTGCGTATATGTTGATAAGTGTGTAATTTTGTTGGTTGTTTGTGATGTTGACTGTGGTTATTTGGTGCGTATATGTTGATAAGTGTGTACTTTTGTTGGTTGTTTGTGATGTTGACTGTGGTTATCTGGTGCGTATATGTTGATAAGTGTGTACTTTTGTTGGTTGTTTGTGATGTTGACTGTGGTTATCTGGTGCGTATATGTTGATAAGTGTGTACTTTTGTTGGTTGTTTGTGATGTTGACTGTGGTTATCTGTCCTTCGTTGTCGTTTCCTTTGTTCGTGATCTTCCATCAGTCTGATGTTTGTATTACGGCTATTCCTTTTCCCATGCAGTGTTTTTCAGTTGCTGTAATGTGCGTGGGTGTGTGTAAAGCCTAAGTGTGTAGTGTAAGTGTTGGCGTCGTGTTCTGTGTCTACGTTTGTTTCTTGACGAAAGATTAAATCAGGTGTGTGTTCTTTAACCAATTTAATTATGCAGTCTCCCTTCGTTCTACATCCCCTAATGATAAGGGAGATTATCGTTTATGTGGTGTCTGCAATTTTCGTGTACCTAACTGTTGATGTGTGTGTAATGTGTTATGTGTTTATTTAAAACTGTCTGTTGAAGCTCCTGTTGAGATCGCTCCTAAGTAATTTCCTTCTTGTCTGTTCCATAAAGTTGCTGTTACTGCCCTGGCATTTGAAGCTGGATCTAGCTGGGGAGGACGACCGGCTCCTTCTCCTTGCTACCATCTGAAAACCGTCATCCTCCGGTACGGTGACAAACGACAGGTCATGCTCCAGTGGTCATCGATGAGGGGCTGTGCTAAAGTGGTCAACCGGAGACTGGCCGTGCTCATACGGAGACTGGTCGTCCTTGAATGGGTTACCCCCAAGTCGCAGGTTGTGTGTCAATTAAATGTCTGTGGCATAAGACGCACAAAGTGACGAAAGGTTTAACGGGTAGGAGACATTTTAATAACATTATATCCCTAATCATAGTGATAGAGCTCAAGTGGCTTGCCACTTCCAACGAAAAAAAACCCTAAGAATTTTTATGTAAGCGACGAGTATAAGTAAGAAAAGTATATAAATTAAAGTAAATAATTACCATTTATAGTTTGCTAAATTTAAAATGAACCAAGTTATAAAATCATTTTTGATATTTAAGTTGTAAATAACTAAACATTATGTTGCGTGTTATAAAACGACACATTTTGGTAGCACACATTTTTAGAAATAATTCTAATAGAGGCTTTAAATTATATTTTAATAAAATTTGAAATGTTTAATCTTGTCAACTAAGTTTATCAATTACAATTTCAAATAAAATACTTCAGCATTGGTGTTTTGTGGTACCACGCTGATGGTAATTACAATTTGTTTGCACGTCCTTTATGATAACGCAACATCAATTTTTTCCTGTTCTTTAGCGATCCGAACGTTTTATGAAACAATAAAATTGAAATTACATTTGTATTGTATAGTTCATGGTTCGGCGAACTTTTTGCCCGTTACCCCAAAATATAAAATTTTATGTTGCCGATGCCCCCGAAGGCGCAAGGTCCTGCCCACACCAACTGTGCCTTTTGGGAGCGTTGTAAACCCCTCCCCCCTCCAAAGGGTCTATGGCTAAGCCCCGACTGAAAACGAATCTGTTGAGTTTTACTAGCCTGACAGGTGTATAAAAATAACCCGAAAAGGATTATGAGTATGATACAATTATAAAAGTTAACAGTCGAAGATAATATTATTGTTTTAACGGTTATAGGTCTAACGGCCCAGGCCATTCTAGATATAATGATAAATCTGACATAATGCAATAAAGTTGGATGAATACAATATTACTTTAAACAACTCATTACAGGTCAGTTTTAGGAAAAATGATGTCGTTTAATTTTTGTCGCAATTCCATCGAAATTTGGCAAGTTGGAAGCTGTCTTCATGTTCCAATCGATTTCGCAGCTTTTTTAAATGCTCACTAGAGTAGAAAATCCTTGTTCAAAAAGTGCGTTATTGCAAAAAGCAGCTACATCTTGACGGCCTCCTCCTGTGCATTGTGGAAAAAGCATTTGCGGTATTCGACATAAAAAAATGTATCATATCAGAAGTTGTTTGCAAATTCAATACGTGCCTCTTTAATAGACTGAAGTTCAAGAAGTGCCTCTGCCAACCCTTGAGTCTTATCTGGTACATGCTTAATGTCACATCGATATGGATCTACAAACCAACTCATTTTATGCGAATCAATAACTGTAAAATAAAGTGATCTGCTCTTTGAACTTGGTAAGATATCTGATAACTACATAATATATATACTGTTGTACTTCGGTATATGTCTGCCTTTCCTTAAGTCAAAATTGGTATACGTCCTTTGTTTGGAATACGATCTGTGTTCTTCACGCAATTTTAGCCGATTTCCCTCTCCACCTCATCACATGACGTCACAAAAATTTAGCCCCTCCCACTTTCAAACATGACGTCAAAAAGCTGCTCCCCGCCCCCACAAATAAAAGAATGTATTTCCTATTTGAAAATGAGCCTGTTGCAAATCACTTTGTTGTCATTTAAGTTTGTATTTAATATGAGCCTGAACTCTTATATCTTAACACGTGTGAAGCCATTTAATATTTCATTACATAATTACAAAATTACAAATATTCCTGTGGAACTTTTTCTTTAACGTTTCACTTTTTTATGTCATGTCACAGTTCTTAAACATCCCCCCTACCCCTCATCACAAACCGTGTGACCCCCACCTCCAAACCGGTGCTTGATTTATTTCATGTGTAAGGATTAATCATCTTCCCTCTATATCTCATGGAATCAAAATGGTTGTACATTTATTTTGGTAAATGTCTAATGGTCTGGAACGGATTGAGGACTTATATTGAGGTACCACTATTTACATAATTATTCGAGATACGAATGGTTCAGGATACGAAAAATCAAAGATACGAAAGGCCACTCGAAGAATTTTTTGCTCAAGGTTACGAAAAAAAATCCAAGATACGAAAAACGCCGGGAAGGTGACAACATTGGGCATCACGTGACTGCATTCAACGGGCCACCAACAGTTCTTGCACAGTTCATTGACATTTGCCTCACTCATTTCAGAAACATTATAAAATGCAACCAAAATAAGCTTCCTTGGATCAACATTTGCTAAGAGACCATAAGTAAGCACACTTTTTTTTAATTTAAAAATAAGACTCAGTTTATTAAGGCATAATTTTTTTTTGAGGGGGGGGGGTAACGATGCTCCCCCAAATCCACGAGTCATGTGAGCAGGACCTAGAATCTGCGGGTTGGGGGGGGGGTAACGCACACATAAACTTGTATATTTTGGAGTAACGGGCAAAACATTTCGACGATTTCTGCCATGAGAGAACCAAACGGAGCTGCTGTTACATCGCAAATGCTTTTATGTCAACATCAAACGACGCAGTGTAGCAATTTCATATGTTATCTTGTGGATTCTCAAACTAAAGTATTATAATTATATTTATATTTCGTGTCATACGCCAACCAGTGTCTGATGGCCTACCGACCAGCACATTGAGAAGCACTGATTAAAAAAAAATTCTTTAAATAAATTATAATCCACCAAATATTTCAGTGGAAGTTTTATTTAAAGTTACCCTTTTGATGTGACGTCACATTTCTTCAACCCCCCTCCCTCCCCCTCGTCACGCATCGTCACAAAAGTGTGACCCCCTCCCCCCTAGGTGCATGACGTCATTTATGGACAGCCCCTTAGGTAACTGTTATTTATAACAAATACTAGCAGAGCCGTCATGAGTTGCAACGATCTAAGTAAAAATGAATAAATTTAATGAAACTAATGAGTGATATGTTTTAAAAACAATTAAGCCAGAAACTTTTACGGATGTTTGCATAAAAGGAAAGTCCAATTTTCATAGCAAACGGGCAAATAAATTAATAATTAAAAAGCTTTCAGAAGATAAAAACGAAATTAAGAGCCCTGTGCTCAAAATGAGTGGTAATTTAATTTTTTATAGTCATTGTACTCAAGCTATATTTCTCAACATTTGGGGCCCCAGCTCCGAGGAAATGGGCATCACGAGTTATGTGTCCTATAGTCAATATACATAATTCAAGTTGTCTATATGTTTGTAATGTAATGCTGTTATGTAGCGCTTTGAATGGATGTAATGCTGTTAGGTGGCGCTGAGATCGCTTTTGTTTTATAGTGCTGCACCAAAAATAACACTTTTCGAACGTTCCGCATAAAATTTTTCAATATTAGAATAAATGAATCAAATAAAAATAAATGAACGTTCTGTATTACGTTATTATTTAATCTGATGTGTATTTATTTTGAAAACTTCCGTCATTTTTGAAGGATGATACGCTAGTTTGTATTATAAAACACCAATGTTTTTTCTTTAAATCTCATTATATTAGTTTTTTGAAAAATGACGTTGTTTCATTTTTGACACAACTCCATAAAAATTGGTGCTTTTTTATGTTAGGGCAAGTTGGATGCTGTCTTCAGGGTTCAATCGATTTCGTGGCTTTGTTTTTATGTTCAATAGAGTGGAAAATCCTTGTTCACAAAAGTACGTTATTGCAAAAGGCGGCAACATATTGACGGCCTCCTTATGTGCAGTGTTGAAAGCCTTTGCAGGATTTGACATTAAAAAAATGTGTCAGATCTGATTTGTTTGTAAATTCAATACATGCCTCATTATTAGACTGAAGTTCAAGAAGTGCATCTGCAAACCCTTGAGGCTAATCTGGAACATCCTCAATGTCACATCGAAATGGATCTACAACCCAACTGAATTTATACGAATCAACAACTGGAAAGTTAGTAGTGAACAACTCTTTGAGCTTGATAAGATGCCTGATAATTATATCCTTGATGCCATCTGTAAAGTTGTTTTTAATTATAATTAGATTAAAATAATAAATCGAGCTACTACCTTTAATTGCATTTTTTTCAATTTTTCTGTGTATTTTTTTAAATTAATAAGCAGACCAGGAGTGACCTTTGTGATGCCACAGGTTGATCAAAGATATTAGATATTATATCTAGGTTTTTTAAAACCTAATTTAGGTTGTACGCTATATATTATATATGTTATGTCATATCTAGGTTTTTTAAAACCTAATTTAGGTTGTACGCCATATATTATATATGTTATATCATATCTAGGTTTTTTAAAACCTATTTTAGGTTGTACGCTATTTATTATATATGTTATATCATATCTAGGTTTTTTAAAAGCTAATCTAGGTTGTACGCTATATATTATATATGTTATATCCCCACCAAAAAAAATAAATTTAGACACATTATTATGTATTATATTAACTTAAATATGTTATGATGATATATATATCTTTATATTTATTATCACTATTCGAAAAAATGTTTAATTAACTTACTTATGACTTATGAATTAGGCTTAGCTTTTTAGGTAATCTCTTATTTAGATGCATTTTAATATTTTAGTAGGAAAAGTATCACTAATTACCTTGGGGTAAATAATTTCCTTAATTTTTTTTCTTTGGAAACTCGTTCAATGATAATACATGTACTATTGATGAGAAACTCTTTCAATGATAGTACATGTAATATTGATCAGAAACTCTTTCAATGATAGTACATGTAATATTGATATGAAACTATTTCAAGGATAGTACATGTAATATTGATATGAAACTCTTTCAATGATAGTACATGTAATATTGATATGAAACTATTTCAATGATAGTACATGTAATATTGATCAGAAACTCTTTCAATGATAGTATATGTAATATTGATCTGAAACTCTTTCAATGATAGTACATGTAATATTGATCTGAAACTCTTTCAATGATAGTACATGTAATATTGATCAGAAACTCTTTCAATGATAGTACATGTAATATTGATCAGAAACTCTTTCAATGATAGTACATGTAATATTGATATGAAACTATTTCAAGGATAGTACATGTAATATTGATCAGAAACTCTTTCAATGATAGTATATGTAATATTGATCTGAAACTCTTTCAATGATAGTACATGTAATATTGATCAGAAACTCTTTCAATGATAGTACATGTAATATTGATCAAATTCACTTGAAAATTCTGAGTCTGCTGCAATAACAACGAAATCCAAACAATAGCTATATATCAACCGAGAACGGAAATAATTGTTAAACTCAGACTCTGATTACAACGAGATGGCGATTTCTGCTGTTAATTATTAATATTTGACGTACTTCTATCAGCAATATCTTATTTATTATTAATAAATCGTGCCTTTTGTAATTATACGTAGACATGAATGATTTTGATGAAAATTAAAATTAAAGAAAAACAAATTAGATAAAAATCTTTCCTCTTTCCGATTTTAACGAATTTTATAATATGTCCCCGATTGAATTCTCTCAAAATAAGGAATGAGTAAAAAGAACATAGCAATAGTGACTTTTAAACCAATGAGTTAAAAAAAAATTCTAACCATTCTGTAAAATATCATAATAATGTTGTATGTTAAACATACATTGTTACAAACTTCCATCATTTACCGCTAACACAAATAACTATCCGATACTGTATCTTGAAGCGATACAGAACATGTTTAGGCATGACTTCTGGTTACCACATTCGCTCTCTCTCTCTCTCTCTCTCTCGCTCTCTCTCTCTCTCTGCGACTCTCTCTCACTGCCTGTCCTTTCCCCTGTTATGGGTTGAGTCCCTTGTGTCCGTTCTCTTATCCCTGGGGTGGATGATTCTCTCTTGGTCTGTTCTGTCTCCCACATTCCTTCTCCTATATTGCTGGCCGAAGGTATGTGGTTGACATTCGAGAATCCCACTTTGGTTTTAGCAATACAATTGTTGGTCTTTCATTCCCTTTCCCATGTCCAATGATTAGGTATAAATGTTTCCCCGTAGTTCCTAATGTTTCTCCCATCCTATAGTTCCGTCCAATGGCATTAAAAATTTCGCTTAGTGTGTTTAACAATGCTGTCACTTTTCTACACCACATTACTACCCATACCTTCCGTAGTTGAGTGTGTGGTGGGGGAAAGGCGGGAATCTTTTGGTTTTCAGTCATTGTTCTGAGAGCATGGAATACCGTCAGCTCCCCTTTTAATATTTCAACGAAGGTTTTCAAGTATTTCAACACAGGTCCTCCGCAATACACCTTGTTTACAAAACAATGTCATCCCCACATTTCGTAACATCTATGGTTTATGTTCAAATGTCTTTGAGTGACTAAGACCTTCAGCACTATTCAAATACGAATTAACATTGACATTAATTTGTGTTTACCGCAACAATTGAATTCCCATATACAAAACCATTAATATCCTACACCAGCACTTCTGTGTCCACCTTTAAACGTCTGTCAAATATAGTACGTAATTGTGTAGGTAGTCAATTTGTGTCAGATACATCGTAGTTCAACTCCCATTCACAACTACCATTCATTAAAGCATGACACATTTGAATAGTAAGCAGTTAGCATAAGAGTACAACCATAGTTAGGAAAGTATAAAAAGGGGAACAAATCAATATTTAATGTCATTTTAGCAGGAAAATAATTATCAACATACATAACTCCCGTAATGGATGCAATGCTTCTTGCTGTTAGGTTTTATAGAGCGCACCAAAATTTACTGCACCAAATTTAACTTTTTTCGAACGTTCCGCATAAAA
The DNA here is from genome assembly GCA_944989445.1 of Ampullaceana balthica. NCBI lineage: Eukaryota > Metazoa > Mollusca > Gastropoda > Lymnaeidae > Ampullaceana > Ampullaceana balthica. The sequence continues at coordinate 164,810 of CALYLW010001169.1, forward strand.
TTGCTCAATTTGATAATAAATCAATCAAATAAAAATAAATTTAATAAATGAAAGTTCTATATTACGTTATTAAATCCTTTATATTAACTCATGGTGTCTGGTTGCTTGGTTGAACCCTTGATTGCTTGTCGGTCGCCTAAACTTTTGATCGATTTTTAACCCACTTCCTCGTAAGCTAGCGAGCTGAAATTTAGCAGGCAGTTTGGTGGCAATAATAAAAACTACGTGTCAAAATTTCAGATCGATCGCATGTGCGGTAATTAAATTATTAAATTTTTAGATTATTTTATTTATTCCTTTGTATCATGTTATTTTTTTAGATAGAGTGTCGCGGTGCGTATTATATTGAACAACCTTTCTGTCGCGCAATTAGGTGCGTATTTTATTGACAACACTTTTTATAAGCATATTCCTAATCGGTGCGCATTATATTAAACATGTTTTACGGCACAACTACAATTGTGTATTTTTGGATGGTCTTGCGCTGCGTATTATAATGGACATTCTTTTAGTTACTTCTCGTACATAAAGGATTTATAGTCAAAAACTTGTTTTTTTACGTTTTTAAATTTTTTTTTATCTGATGTGTATTTATTTTGAAAACTTCCGTCATTTTTGACGGGTGAAACGCTAGTTGAATATAAAACATATATATGGTAATGAATGGATTAAACATAACATATTCCGTCTAAACATGGTAAGAAATCATAGTCAACTTCCTTTGCAATCATAAACATAATTCAAATATAAAAAAACCGTAAAAAACCAAGTTTTTCACTATAAATCCTTTATGAACGAGACATAACTAAAAGAATGTTCATTATAATACGCAGCGCAAGACCATAAAAAAATACAAATGAGTAGTTATGTGTCGTAAAAAATGTTTAATATAATGCGCACCGATCACGAATATGTTTATAAAAAGTTTTGTCTATAAAACACGCACCTTATTGCGCGACAAAAAGGTTGTTCAATATAACACGCACCACGACACTATAGCAAAAAAAGTTAGCATGTTACATAGAGATAAATAAAGATAATCTAAAAATTCATTAATTTAATAACGGTACATTTTATTTGTCCTAAATTTCGATACATCATTTTTATCATCGGCACGAGTCTACCTGCAAAGTTTCAGCTCTCTAGCTTACGAGGAAGTGGGTTAAAAATTGATCAAAAGTATTTTCGGCATTGTCCGCCCGCCTCAAGCAAGCAGACACCACGAGTTAATATAAAGGATTTAATGAAACCACCCCGTAAAAACTAAGTGTTATATATAAATCCCTTATATATGAGACAGAACTCAACGCGACAAACATTTACGCTCTGAAACTGACTTATGTCCCCTTGATGTAAAACCCGTGTGGTCACCGATGGCATGCGTGAACGCCTCAAGTGGCACGGGACGCCGAACAATAAAAAACTGTGAAATTGAATTACCTATAGTTATATAGAGATAAACTAAAAGTGCATTAATTTAATTAAGGTACATTTGATCGATTTGAATATTTGATACGATGCATTGTTAGGTGACACGAGTCTATGTTCAAAATTTCAGCTCGATAAAATTATGAGCAGTTGATAATTTTTAAATCCAGTATATAACTTCACCATCCTATCTGTCGTGATCGCTCTCTGTCTTGTTCGGGTGGGCGGAAAAATAAAAGTAATAAATGACCCACTTCCCGTGATCCTATTGAGCTGAAAATGTGTGACCTAACAATGCATTGTATCAAAATTTTAGATTGATCAAAAGTACCGTAATTAAAATAATGAATTTTTAGTTTATCTCTATGTATCGCTATGAAGCCATCTGATATAGTTGACCTCCACGGTTCACTGCATTTCACCCCAGCCATCGATGACCACATCCCCGTGTTTTACAGCAAGATGAGTTCAGTCACGTTCGGGGTCTGTAATGTTGGTCGCACGGTGCGTATTATATTGAACATTAATAAATAATTTTATATATGTCTCATATATCAGAAATTTATAACCAAACACTTTGTTTTTACGGGTTGTATAATAAAATCCCTTATATCCCTTATATTAACTTCACTGTCTTGTCTGTCTGTCGTTGTCGGTCGGTCGGGTTGAAAAACAAAAGTAAAAGTAATATATTGAATTTTTAAAAAGTGTAACAGGATATGTATTGATATGTACAATACTTCAGTGTAAAGTTAATTTAACTTTAAACAAATGTTATAGTTGGGATGATAAGGGCCATCTTTGTCTGTTATTAATTCTCGGTTTCATGTCAGGAACCAATGAATAAGTTAGTGTTGTTGTCATGATTGCCTTGGAGAGTAGTCTGGTTCTTATTGTTGTCTGTCTGTTAGTGTTGACTGTCTGTTAGTGTTGACTGTCTGTCAGATTGTAAGATATGTATGATTGTACATAGGTTGTCTGTCTATTAGATTTGTCTGTTGCTTTGTGTTGACTGTAACTTAGTAAATGTTGTCCTATTGTCAGTGTTGTCGGTCTATAAGATTGGTCTCATTGCTGAGTTTGTCTTTCTCTTAGAGATGTATGTTTGTTTGTATTTTCTACACGTCTGAGTATTAGCATTGTCTGTATGTAAAAGTTGTCTGTTTGTTAGTGCTGTATGTTTGCCTGTAAGAGTTGTTTGATTGTAAGTGTTGTCTCTCAGTTTGTTAGATTTGTTTAATAGTTAGTGTTGACTGTATGTTAGTGTTGACTGTATGTTAGAGTTGTCTGATTGTTAGTGTTGACTGTATGTTAGAGTTGTCTGATTGTTAGTGTTGAATGTCAGTTTGTTAGTGTTGTCTGTCAGTTTGATTGTTTTCTATGATAGTAAAGATTGTTTAGTCGGTAAATTCAATAATACATTTGACAACAACGATCATCATACAATAATGGCATACAAATGATTGAACAAAGTTTGAACTGACAGATACATAAAATAAAATGAAAAATGTACAAATTAAAATATTTTCTATTGTCATAGCTAACGTGCAATTAAATTGAATTTTCCCCATGAACGCCGCACTAAAAAGCACCGCTATCGACCTATTTAATTAGGATTGTAATTGAGACATTTTATGCGCAAGTATAATGAAATAATCATATTTATTTCTTTTACTTCGAATAAATTGCAATCTACAAGTCTATGCCAGATAGTAAACCTTATATGTATTGCTTACACTTTGTATTGCTTACACTTTGTATTGCATGTAACAAAGAATGATTAATAAATATATTAAATTCTAAGGAAAAATACATTTTCAGAATCCTAGTAACATCAAATTTAGCAAACTGTAAACATAAAACTTAAACCGTTATGTATTCCTTCGCGTAACTGATTCAAATACAAGTGGTCTGCTTTGTCTTTGAAGACTATTTTTATATAAGTGGCACGCCACTTGACTTCGATCTCTTTATTGAGGGATATCATTTCAATGACTTGCTAGGAATCTCTTACCACCAGAATAAATTAAGTTCGATTGGAACAATATCCCTGTCACTACTTCATGTCTGACTACATGTATGTTTTTCCTTGATGGCTTAGTACAGTGGTGGGCGCTGCAGCGATCCAGGTGGGCGGCGATGATCACAGGTGCATTTGCGGGAGGGCGGAGAATAAATTTAAAGTGGTGTTGATAGCATAAAAGACAGAAGAAATATTTTGAAAATTTGATATATGTGTATATAGATAATACATATATTTGATATTCAATATACATAATTCCCGTTGTTTGTCTGTATGTATGTATGTATGGAATAATCTGTTAGGTGGGCTGCGATCGATTTGTTCAATAATGCGTACCAAATTACTGCACCAAAAATAACACTTTTCGAACGTTCCGCATAAAATTGTTCAATAAGATAATAAATGAATCAAATAAAAATAAATAAAATAAATGAAACATCTGTATTACGTTATTTTTTAATCTGATGTGTATTTATTTTGAAAACTTCCGTCATTTTTTATGGATGATACGCCGCGGGTCTCTCCAGAGTTCCTTCTTTTCATTCACTCACAGTCGTTTGCCCTAAAACCCACCACATTTTGACAACTGTGTCTTTCAGGGAAGTCTTCACCCGTCACTAAATCATTAGCGCGTATGCTACGCCGCGGGTCAGCTAGTATATATATAAATTGTTTCAGACTACAAGAACATTTGACTAAAATTCCTGGTGATAAAAAAGGAATGATTTATCTTCTCATCGAACAATAAAAATAAAACAGATTCAAACAACTGACTTTAAAAAAATATTACAAAATTTCATTAATGATTTCCAGATCGGGAAAAGCTCATATTACTGATGGAGAACTACTTATACCGGTTATAAGTGAAACAATAAATACTATGCTACACAAGCCAGCATTTGATATTATAAAGAACATTTTGTGAGCAATGTAACAATGCAAAGAAGAATTAAAGAAATGTCTCAAAATGTAAACGATTCATTGTGTGGCATTTTAATTTCATCTCAATTTTCTATTTAATGTGATGAGTCAACTTTACCAAGAAATTCAGCATTACTTTCAGCTTACGTGTGGCTCACAAAGGAAGAAAAAGTGTCAGAGTATTGTTATTTGCTAAAGTTTTGCAAACTGTTACTTTAAAAAATCAACAGTTCATGCTTTCGATGAACTGTTTTTAAAGAAAATGACATATTCGTAATATCTTATCGTAAGCCACAGATGGTGCCCCAGTGATGGTAGGTCGCTACAGTGTTGTTCTTGCATATTTAAAAAAGTAGGTGCCGAATGTATTCACAGTATACAGTATTGTCAACATCTAGTTGCCAAAAAATTAGGTGCACGCTAATATATTATTACGTAATTACAATAAGTAATTAAAGTTATCAACACATTCAGAAGCAAATCATTGAATGGCATTATTTAAACGGCATTATATTGTGTCGTCTAGTCAACGTCGTATGTCCCTAGTGTTGTATGTTAAATGTGCCCTGGGGGTTCCCATAAACTAAATGGCCAGAGGAGATGTGGTAACTTTGTCGGGGTGAGCCTGTCTTTTAATATAAACATATGAAAGAGAATTCCTGTGTTGCTTGCAAATGTAAGTAAGTCTCATAACCGATGGTCGTAAGGGATCCCTAATGTTTCCATTAGAGCTTACTCGAGGCTTGTTTATACCTGGTGGGTGCCCTAATTCCCTTCCAGGGGTCAGCGGAGGACTTAATTAGCGTATCATTTATATTGTGGCTTTGCGTGACGAGCGCACTACTGACTTCGCTATTCAGCCGCCGTGTTGTTTGTATGTATACATAAAAACACCCTGTGTTTTGAAGCCCATGTTTCCTTGCCCCCTGTTTGCTATGATGTGACAACTGTCATAAAACTCTCTTTGTCCAAGGTGGTGCGTGTTTTGTTATAGTCCCCGACACAGTGGTAAGTCTTACTACAAAGGGACACCATACCCTCCCCCTCATATTCTAATTTAAAAAGCCCCGGAGTTCTTTTTTCATATAATTTCATTTCCCTACATTCCTCACAATCTAGCGGTACAGCGCCCTTGCCTTGTTTAAAAAGGTCCCCATGCACTTCAGAGGGGAACCATTGGCCGTAGACGTCATAAAATTATTGTCTCAGATGGGGTCTAACAGCGTCAGATAAGTCCTGTCTCGTAAGGGCCAAATACAAACTGTCTGTATCCATTTCACAGAGTTCACAATCGGTCCTATCTCTGAACGTATCTATAAAATCATAATAAGACTCTAACATCCTAAGTTTAGTGTACTGATAAACAAAAAAACATATCTGAAGAGGGTGATCCCACAAAATAAACGTTTTTCTGACACAGACGATTGTTAATATGGGAATATATATATATATATTTATCTATTTACAACTGTTTAAATTTACTGTACACACCTTATTTGACTTGTACTGAAATATGACTTGTACTTATATTAAATGTACATACTTTTACTTAAATTAAAATATGATTTATCTTATTTTTATATGATTTATACTTAAATTTAATGTACATAATTTATATGACTTGTACTTGTACTTAAATTAAACTTACTGAAGCACAATTTTACCTTGTACTTAAATTAAGTGTTATTGTAAATATGTGTTAAGAAGTATGTCTTAACCGGTTTGCATATGCAATACATAGGACGTGTTTGAAACAGATAACTTTTATGAAAATAAACAGTAACATTGTATGATACTTGTTTATGTTTTACCTTGTAATGTCTTTACTTTAAATTCAAAATCATATAATAGAACCACTCAATAATTAAATAAAATTTAAAAAATGAAATAAAATTAAAATGAAAAATTATAGAAAAAAAATGAATAACAAAATAAATAACACATTTTAAAAAAAAAGTAAAATGACAAAGTTTAGAAAAAAGGGAAATGACTTATTCATTTAAATACTTAATGGACTACACGCTTATTGCCCCTTAAGCTGCAAATGGAAAAATAATATACCACACCAAAAGAACACCTATGTCACGGGCGCCCCACCCCCTCCCCCCGAATTAACATGTTGTATAACAAAACACTCATAACAATGACATCATTATTCTATTTTGGATAATTTATATGTTTCAATTACTTAATTGACTTAATTAAGTACATTAATAAACACGTCTGATAAACATACTTAATTACCGCTCGCGATGCCGGTAAGGTCAAAGGACAACTATTACGTCATGTGGAGGCCACCAAAAACCGTTCCGTGCACTACTTGCTACTCCGGTCTGCCATAGCAAAAGTTTGAGAAGCACTGCCCTAGACAACAGTGACGATAGAGTCAATATTTAACAGCCACACTGTTACTTATATCACATTAGTCCTATCCTTAATCCAGTTTCTTTTTAGGAAGCCCCGGTGAATTCTTTTTAATGCATCTCTTTGTTTGTGGCAATTTATGAAAGTAATCGATCCTAAACAATCGCACCAACTATTGAAACAACGAAACTACAGTACGCATATTTAACATGTTTTACTCAGTATTTTAAAATACATTAAAGAAGAAGATTAAATATAGTTGATCCGTCTTTCCGTTAACACGTAAATATTAAGCCATGTTTTACATGTATCTATAGAAATGGCAACGTCCTTTATTTCTTATATACAACATATTAAAACATACTGCACATATTTTAATAACATTAGCTCCTACATAACAAATATATGCTATTGTTTGGTCCACTAATCACTTTTACAAGTATTGTAAATTGACTTTTATTTTATTGACACATTTAGTTTTATCCAATTAAGGGAAACAGCCCTGCTCGGTTTATATATTTCAAACAAAAAGTATCTATATCATTTTCACAATGTTATAAGCCCGTAGGTAATGAACTCATATGATTTTTTTTTATCATTTTCTTTAAGAAAATATTATTTTTACATTTTAATTTTTAATTATTCGTAAATTATCCGTAACAACGTAAAGGGATGTAACGCATTTCTTACTGATCTGGTTTCACTTTTGTCCCAGCTAATTAACGCGTGTAATACATTAATATTACTTATACATTTTGTATTACTACCTATGAAAATGTAAAATACACGTATTTCAAAGAAAGCAACACTCTAAAAATTAATTAAAATAGAACTATCTTATTTCGAATGAAACAAATAATTAAATAGAAAGTCACTAACCATAACACTAAATTGAAAAGTGTCAAAAATAATCACCTGCGCTATTGTAAATAGCCTACATACAACTGACCTCGTGACGTGTATGAGGCCTACCATTTTGCAGACATGATAAAACCGACATGTGTCATTGTAGTTTAAAACAGTCCTTCTCAAAAGTGGTGGTCCGCCGATCGGTACCAAGAAAGGGCAGAAGCAGTGGCGGATTTAGCTATAGGGCAGGGGGGGCGGCTTGCCCCCCCACGCCCCTGTTGGGTCTAAAATGGCGCCCCCTAAAGACGCCCTCGATGAACACTAAAAACGTGTCCCAAGAGCAGAAAAAAAGATTGCTAAACACGAAACTTCTAATCAACACCAAACTGCTTTCTAAACATCGTATTTCCAATGACGAAACTGTACTATCTGGTTTAAATTAATCACTCGCATCTGAATTATCGGCGACAATTGTAAATGAAGTTAAGTCTACAAAATTCTTTTCTTTAATTATTGATTCAACCATTGATATATCTAGAATTGATCAGATGTCAGTTTCTTTACGTTAATTTTTCAAAAAATCAGGACATGTTGTGGAAAGATGTATAGGCTTTTATACTTTGGTAAACAGTGGCTGGATAGCGAATAGTGCGCTCGCCTCACAAGCTGAGGGGCGTGGGATCTAGCCCACGCTAAAACAACAATAAAAATGGGGAATGACGTATGCTAAGAAAGTCCTCCGCTGACCTGGGAGATGGGGCGCCCATCAAGGTCTACCAAGCATCGCCCATAGTAGGTTCTAACGTAAACATTAGGACCCCCTACGACCACCGTTTATGGGACTTTAAAAATTAAATAAAAAAATTAATAAAAAATAAAAAATGCTGCTGCATTTGCTGAGAAGATTTTAAAGCAGTGTTTCTCAAATAGTGGGGCGCGCCCCCCAGGGGGGTCGAGGCTCCCTAATAGGGGGCGCGAAATGGTGTACTTATAACAATTTTATAGACAAATGATACTATTTACTGTCGCGCGGGGGGGCGCGAAATGTTTTCTTCTTCCTAGGAGGGGGCAGTGCCGTCTTAACGCAAAGGCCCCACGAGCATAGGGGCCCCATGTTAATATGTTTATTTATATATATTATGTATATTTATTTTTTATTCCTGCGGGGGGGGGCCTCACTCTTTCTTTGCCCAGGGGCCCAACACTATTTCTTTGACCGGGGGCCCAAAATGGTGTAAAGACGGCTCTGGGAGGGGGGCGCGACAGAAAATAATTAAGCAACACTGTTTTAAAGGAACTAAAAAAGCGAAACATTGATTTCACACTCTGTCAAGGACAGGCATACTCTGGAATTAAGAGTAGCCTTCAAACTCCGATAAAGAAACTTTCACCCAATTGTTGTGCCCATGTTTTGAACTTGGTTACTATCGAAGCAATGTCTATAAACAGTGATGTACAGTTATTTTTTGGCACAGATTTAAGGTTGTATGCATTCCTTACGTCTAGTTTACCACGTCTACAAACTCTTAAAGAACACAAGAAATCTCAATATGAATCAACAGTAGATACTCTGAAACGACTTTCTGATACAAGATGTTCAAGAAGTAAGCATGCAGTTGTTGGATCATTCTCTGCTATTCTAGCCACAGTTGATTCAGGGGAATCAACAGAATATAAAGGAAGTGTCAGAGCAGAAACTATTGGACTATCTGTTTTAATAACAAAATATTCTTTTGTTTTTCTGATGCTATTTGTACAAAAGTTATCTTCGTGTCAACAAACTACTTGCAACGCCTTTGCAATTGATGGATGTTGGAAGAAATAAGTTTGTTGAAATGAGAAACGATGAAGCTCTTGAAAGTCTGAATGTAGATGTCAAATAATTTGTAAACGAAAATGGTTCCAAACTAGATGTTAAAACATAATTTAAAGAAAAGTGAATTGCAAAAAAGAAAAGCATGGCAGGCGAACTTAGCAGAGATAAAATGGCTGATGATCCAACAACACGCTTTAAATCTGAAACGTACTTCACTATCTTGGATACACTTGTAACACAAATAGATGATCGATTTAATGACTTTTGGGGCACAGTTACTTATTTCTATTGTTTTGATCCATCACAAATGTCCAAAGGAAATAAAGATTATTTTCAAAGTTTATGCAAAATTTACAAACACGAAATTAACCTTGAAGAAGCAATCGTAGAATATGATACATTTAAAGATTTGTATGCATTAATATATGAATCATTAGTTAGTGAACTACAACTTTAAAAGGTTCAACCGTCCTTGACTGAAAAACAAATGGCATCAGGTATCCCTAATTTGTCAATACTCTATAAAATTTACTTGATTCTTCCTGTTAGTAGTGTTACTGTTGAAAGAAGTTTCAGTAGATTTAAACTCATCAAAATTTATTTGCGCTTAACAATGACAAATAAACGTCTGTCTGGTTCGGCATTCATTTCAATTGAACGTGATCTAGCTGAGAACGTTGACTTTGAATCAACGATAAATCGTTTTGCTTCAATGAAATCACGTAGAAAGCAATTTATATAGGGCTAAGGGCTCTTTCTTATCTTATCTGTTACAGACGCTCCTTCTATACAGAAGAATATTGCGTCCTATGCTTATCCATGGTTTGTGTTTAGTCCTGCATTGTTATTAGAGTTTTAAATGTTTATTTAAGGAACTTACAATCATTGTTTGTGTAAAGTTCATTGATTTTCCCAAAGTTTGATGCTCAAACTTCCAGTGATAAATTATTTTGAAAAAATTGTGATGTAAATTGTTTAGTTCATTTTTATAAGTATAATATTATTGGCACTCTTTGTGTGTGTGTTACTAATCCTGACCAATCCGCTCCACCAAAGTCTCTGTGTTTTTCATTATTGGTAGCATCAGATTACCTGGTCTTAAACTGAAATATTTTGCCAGCTAAAATTCTCATTTCATTCTTTCAGATAGAAAACTATTACAAGAACTAAAAACAGTAGCTCTTAAAATTTTAGTAAAAAATAAGTTGTTCTCTTTGAAACTAAGTTCATAATTTACCGTCATCTTATTATCCTACATATGATATATGCATATAATATGTATATGATAAATGATTTCTTTAATTACTTAGGCCTTTTATTAATTATTAACATTTTTAAATTACATTTTATTTTGTTTGCATTTGTGACCTATTACTATCCTGAATATAAATCAATTGTTTGTATATTAAAGAGATTCATTGCAAGGGTTTGATGTAAACAAAAATAATATTAAATAGTGTACTTTGAATGATCAACGCAGCATTTATTAATTAACACTTAGTTACTTGTTTGAGCTACTGTCCTGCTATTTATGGCAAGCTGAACAAACTGATGAGTCATCTTGCAGATAGTACAACAAACTATTGGAGGTCTATAAAAAAATTAATCAAATTCTACCTCATTATCAAAATATTTTAGATGTTTTATTTAGCCCAAAGACTATAAACTTATTTTGCTGAGTTTTCTATGTTTAAGTCTGCTAGGATATTCAGCAATTGAAAGTGAACACAAAGGATTATGAGAAATCTAGATTTTGTCACAAATAACAGCTCCCAAATTAAACACCATTTTCATAAATTCAATTGATTAACCGTATCTACTTAAGAATAGATGTTTCTTTTTGTTTAGCCTTTTTATTTGAGACTAAGGCAGTCTCTTAAAAAGAAAACTTATTAAAGTAAATCTCACATTTAAAGTGAGCAGAAATGTTTTTTTCAACATAAAATATAGCAATAAGTCAATAAGAGTGAATCTCATATCAAATTTCTAATCTTCATTACAGAACCAGCAATTAAGACAAATGAATTTTATTTCAACCCCTAGAAATATTTGCACTAAGTGAATGAATTTTAAAAAAAATTTCGGCGCCCCCTGAAATTCTCCTGGCCCCCCCACGCAGACAAACCTAAATCCGCCACTGGGCAGAAGATTATAATTTTTATCCTCCATTTGCAACCTATAATACTAATCCTATAGAATATGTTAATTTGTATGCAGTAAGCACACCAATTTAAAAAAAAATAAATGAAATTAATTACATTTCGCTAATAGTTTCCGGTTCCTGGAGCAAAGGAAAAATTCCTGCCGGTCCGACTCATAAAAAGGTTTGAGAAGCCCTGATTTTAAACACTTACACAAAAAAATATAAAAAATAAAATAAAATAAACGTAAAATAAAATCACAGTACTGTTTATGGCGTTAATTTTTCACAAACTTTAAATAATGACGCCACGCCAAGAAATATTGCGATGAGACGCAGACTCTGTTAATCTCTATACCAAAAGTTCCATATGTTTCATTTAATTTTAAACATTTTTTTGTCTGGAGTTGCTCAGCATAGCGAATATGGAAGCTTCTGTGCCTTACTTTTATATTAGCCAAGGAAAATAACACAATTTAGCATTGTATATTTTATTTTCTTAAATGACAAATACATTGTGTGATTTTAGGTAATGTCTTTATACATACAATTTGACAGTAAAAACTTTATGAATAAAATTGAAGCATTTTGACACAAAATTAATAGATTTTAAAACTGACATTGATTTTTTTTAAATCTTAAAAACGAAGGATTTGAAACAAATTTCAAAATATATTTAGAAAAAAAGTGATCGTCTGATATGTTCCAGTAAGCTCCACGGTATTTTGTATCTCTTATTTGGTGGTAGTCGACGTCTTTCTTCCCCATACTTGGAGTAAAATTAAGTAAAGGAATGTTAAATAATTTTTGCTATTAGATTTCTGAGAAGAATGCAGGCCTCATAAGATTTTATTTTTGCCCTGTAGAACTTAAAATAATACGATTAATACAATTTAATCTAAATTTTTGCTATTTAAACGTTCATTCTATTATTTACAAGCAAACCAATGAATTAACAAAATATTTAATGAGAGTACCGCTACACATGTCGGTATATTGTGCAACATAGGATATCATATGATGTGATGAACAAAACATTTATAGTGTTAAAATAAAGCCGCTGTCTCTTCTATGTCCACATCAATTGAATTATTGTATTATTATTTTTTTTGACTTTTCATAATTGTTGGTGTTAATGGAAAGCAATAATGTGTGTGGTGTATTTCGCTCTCGATTTAACAAAAAAGGACAAGTTAGTTGGGCTTTTGAAAAAGGTTGGTGCCGTAGGCGCCCTAAATAAAAGCGGGCGCCTCAGGCGCCACGGCGCCCATACACAATATAGTATTTAAGATTGAGGAAGAATAGGGAATTCATGTTATGGTTTAAGTGTAGAAAAAAATAACCGATCTTTTGGACATCTGATTGTATTTACTAAATTATCGTAAAATCTCGGGTATATCTTTAGTGTGTTTACAATTTATGTAGTCTCCGTAAGCTTTCAAATAATATGTTTAAAGGCATTTTTGAAAAGTTGTTATAGATGTCAAGGTTAGTATCTTTATAAAATGTTATAGTCAGTAAGGGGACTATTAGCACAAATTAGATTTGTATATTTATATAACTTTATAGGCATCAAGGGAACTATTAGCACAAATTAGATTTGTATATTTATATAACTTTATAGGCATCAAGGGAACTATTAGCACAAATTAGATTTGTATATTTATATAACTTTATAGGCATCAAGGGAATTACTAGTACACATGAGATTAGTAGATTTATATAACTTTATAGGCATCAAGGGAATTATTAGCACAAATTAGATTTGTATATTTATATAACTTTATAGGCATCAAGGGAATTATTAGTACACATGAGATTAGTAGATTTATATAACTTTATAGGCATCAAGGGAATTATTAGCACAAATTAGATTTGTATATTTATATAACTTTATAGGCATCAAGGGAACTATTAGCACAAATTAGATTTGTATATTTATATAACTTTATAGTCAGCAAGGGAATTATTAGCACAAATTAGATTTGTATATTTATATAACTTTATAGGCATCAAGGGAATTATTAGTACACATTAGATTTGTATATTTATATAACTTTATAGGCATCAAGGGAATTATTAGTACACATTAGATTTGTATATTTATAGAACTTTATAGGCATCAAGGGAATTATTAGCACAAATTAGATTTGTATATTTATATAACTTTATAGGCATCAAGGGAATTATTAGTACACATTAGATTTGTATATTTATAGAACTTTATAGGCATCAAGGGAATTATTAGTACACATGAGATTTGTATATTTATAGAACTTTATAGGCATCAAGGGAATTATTAGTACACATGAGATTTGTATATTTATATAACTTTATAGGCATCAAGGGAATTATTAGTACACATGAGATTTGTATATTTATAGAACTTTATAGGCATCAAGGGAATTATTAGCACAAATTAGATTTGTATATTTATATAACTTTATAGGCATCAAGGGAATTATTAGTACACATTAGATTTGTATATTTATATAACTTTATAGGCATCAAGGGAATTATTAGCACACATGAGATTTGTATATTTATATAATGTTATAGTCAGTAAGGGGACTATTAGCACACATGAGATTAGTATCTTTATATAACTTTATAGGCATCAAGGGAATTATTAGTACACATGAGATTAGTATCTTAATATAATTTTATAGGCATCAAGGGAATTATTAGCACACATGAGATTAGTATCTTTATATAACTTTATAGGCATCAAGGGAATTATTAGTACACATGAGATTTGTATCTTTATATAACTTTATATACGTAAACTGAACATTTAGTTCACATGAGATTTGTATCTTAAATGTTGCTATGAAATCAGGGGCGGATTAAGACTGCAGGGGGCCCCTGGCTGGAATTCAAACTGGGACCCTGTCCAGCCAGTGTCCATTTAAATAAAATGATTGCTAGCAGCTAATATAAGACTGTAACTTGTAAGGCAGAGTGTAATCAGACAAAAAATTAAAAGAAGTAAATTTAATTATTATAAATTTACAAGAATCCAAAATTCTTTAAAATATTTCTTATTATTCATTTCAAACTAGAGCTTTCGTTTCCGAACTTTTCTCATGGTGAAGTAATCAATCAAGACTGTAAAGCTAAGTGAGCTAACAAGTTCCTTTTCAATACTCATTAGAGCATATTCAATCGGTGTTGTCCCATGCAACTCTTACTTCGTTTTTGATTCTTTTTATCTTGGAAAATGATCGCTCTCCGCTGCAGTTTGATCTCATCACTGAGAGATAGATGCGAAGTGCGATGTGTACATTTGGAAAGGACTGAGTGAAATTTTGCTCATTAAAAAACAGCAACATTTTTAGCTATGTGCATGTGTTTCGATTTTCACATTATGCCACTTCCCATTCCTGACCCTGAGCCTGGGGCTGGATAATATCTTTTTTGAAGAGTTCTGAAAATTGTACTAATTCCGAAAGAAATCAGTCTTCGATATCACTTATATTTCCTTTCATTAAATTGGCTGCTGCTCCTCGGATGGCGTCATTACTCAGTTAGATTTTTTAAGAAAGCAAAATTTCTCATGGATGTCTTTATAAGCTTCTAACCCATGTTGGAAGACTGAAGAAAGTTAGTCAATGATATCCAGAAATACATCAACCTTGAATTTTTGTCTCGTGGAAAATACTGTTTCGGCTGATGGCCCTACATCAAACTGACACTTTGCATTTTTGTTCTTATTGAAGATTGTTTCTATGCTTTCTCCACGGACTTGTCTTTTCCTTTTTCTTCATAGGAATAAAATTCAGAACGCTGTCTTTTAACAAACTCAAGGAGAGATTTCAACAAATGCATGGCTGAATTCAAAGCTGATTCCCGCTCTTGAAGGGATAAATTCGTTTTCTGAAATCTTTCTAAAATTATGTCCCAAATTTCAAGTAAAATAGCGAATTCCAGTTGTTCAAAATCCATCCGAAATTTTTCTGCTTCAAGTCGACTGTCACGCGTCTGATTTTCGTCAGTTGCCAATTCTTCCAGTGCAGCAATATTCTCATGGTATGATTTATTAACAGACCTTACAGCATCATGACGGGCTGAAAATCTTGTGTCACAGGTAAGGCTTTGGTAACAGGTAACTCTTTCACAAAAAAAAACAGGACAACCTTCCGCTGCACTTTTCCCAACCAAATTAAGGGAATGAGCTGTGCACGGCACATAATGAGCAACACTGCACTTCTCATGAAGGATAGCCTGGACTCCGTTATACTTCCCACTCATATTTGCAGCATTGTCGTATGACTGTCCACGGCAATTTTCTTCCAAAAAATTAATAATAATTTTAGCAATTTCTGATCCAGTATGGGAATACATTGGTATGAACTTGATGAATCGCTCAACAGGGCCAGATTGTGCAACATATACTATGATCAATATTAACTGGTCCACATGCACAATATCTAGTGTGGAGTCTACAGATATCGAGAAGTAATTTGCAGATTTTATTTCAGCAACAATAATAGACAATACATTTTGACCTATCTGTTCAATCAAATCTTCACTGATAGTTGAGGAAATATAAGACGTGTTTCCGCGTCCTTTAATTTCATTTTGGCAGATATGTTCAGGAAGAAATGTGTCAAACTGACTAAGTAGTTACAGTATTCCAAGGTAGTAACCATTGCTCGGTGAGCCTAACAGTTCATTCTTGCCATGGAATGCAAGGCCACGAATACAAAGAAATTGTATAACGCTTACTACCCTTACAAGAACTTTTTTCCAATATTGGATTTCACTTTCAAATTGCTTGGAACGATTAGAGTCGATTTGAATGGATGATTTACACCACTTAATGCTGCCATTGCATCAAGATGTTGCTTAGAGTTTTCATGACTAGAAA